>CAUJNA010000052.1:172500-182500 GCA_963377175.1 Effrenium voratum | reverse complement strand
ACACACAAAACACAAACCAAAACACACACAAAACACACAAAACGCACAAAACACACAAAGCACACCAACACACACAAACACACACTAACACACGCACGCACAAACACACACACACAAACACACACAAACACAAACACACAAACACACAAACACACACACACACACACAAACACACACACAAACACACACACACACAAACACACACACACAAACGCACAAACACACACACACACACAAACACACACAAACACAAACGAGCGAGCGAACAAACAAAAACAATCAAACAACAACAATCAGTCGAAACATTCACACACAAACAAACAAACACACACACAAACAAACAAGCAAACAAACAAACAAGCAAACACTTAAACAAACCAACGAACGAACGGACAAACAAACAAACAAGCAAACAACCAAACAGACAAGCAAACAATCAATCAAACAAACAAACACAAACAAACAAACAAACAAACAAACAAACAAACACACACAAACAAACAAGCAAACAAACAAACAAACGAGCAAACAAACAAACAAACAAACAAACAAACAATCAAACAAACAAGCCAAACAAACAAAAACAATCACAAGCAAACACAAGCAAACACAAACAAACAAACAACCAAACAACCAACCAACCAACCAACCAAACAAACAAACAGTCAAACAAACCAAAGAACAAACAATCAATCAAACAACCAAACAACCAAACAAACAACCAAACAATCAAACAAACAAACAAAAAAGCAATCAAACAAACAAAACCAAGCAAGCAAGCAGGCAAGCAGGCAGGCAGGCAGGCAAGCAAGCAAGCAAGCAAGAAAGCAAACGAACGAACGAACAAGCGAACAAACATACACACACACATCAACACACCAGACATAGACAGACACACAAACACGCACACACACACACACACGCCACACGCGCACCCCACACACACACACACCGCACACACACACACACCTTACACACACACACACACAGAGACACCACACACACAACACACACACACACACACAAACAAACCGCGCACGCGCGCACGCGCACGCGCACCGGCACACACACACAAGCGCACGCTCGCTCGCACGCAGAGACCAGGCAGGATTCGAGCCCGGGCTCGCTCTAGAAAAAGTAGCACTTTACTAGCATTTCGTTCGATCGACCGAGGGCCGTGCGGGCATGTCAGAAACCGCAAAAAAGTGCACAGTTTTTGCACACCAGCCACACCAGTCCCCGCAAAGATTCGCGCAAGCGCGTCAGAAATCGTAACACGTCCCAGTTTTTGCACATCGAGCGCGCCAATCTCCACAGAAGTCGCGCGAAATCTCCAAAAGCCCGCAGCTTTTGGACCACGCCAATCCCAGCAGAGGGCTGCGTGGCCACGTCAGAAATCGCAAAATTTCCACAGTTTTTGCACACCGACCACGCAAATCCCCGCAGAGGGTCGCGCGGGAGAATCAGAAAGCGCAAAAGTCCGCAGTTTTTGCACATCGACAACGCCAATATCCTCTCAGAGTTTCGCGCGGGAAAATCAGAGATCGCAAAAGCCCACAGTTTTTGCACGATGACCACGCGAATCCCCGCAGAGGGTCGCGCGGGCGTGTCAGAAATCGTAAAAAACAAAACAAAACAGTTTTTGCACATCAGCTTTTGCACATCGACCAGGGTCGCGATCAGAAGTCGCAAAATTTCCACTGTTTTGCACATCGACCACGCCAAGCCCCGCAGAGGGTGTCATTTTCGTTCAGTGGGTTCGGTCCCACTGAGCGGCCTTAAGGGACAACTAGTTGCCTTCGTGTCCACATGTCTTGTGCGAGCTTCCTCGTGCTAGTGGGCTTGTGCAAGTTTAGCTGAGCGAACTTTCTCGTGCCAGTTGGCTCGTGCAAATTTAGTTGTGTGCGCTTTCCGTGCAAGTTGGCTCGTGCAAGTTTCGAGGTGTGATAAATTCTCGCGCAAGTTGACTCGTGCAAAATGGTTCGTGCAAGTTTGGCAGTGCGATCTTTCTTGTGCAAGTTGGCTCGTGTGCAAGTTTGGCTGTGCGATCTTTCTTGTGCAAGTTGGCTCGTGCAAGTTTGGCGGTGTGACAAAGTCTGGTGCAAGTTGGCTCGTGCAAGTTGGCGTGTGCAAGTTTGGCTGTTCGATTTCTCGTGCAAGTTTGGCGTTGCGATAGCTTTTAGTGCAAGTTGGCTTTTGCAAGTTGGCTTGTGCAAGTGGCTGTGCGATCTTTCTCGGGCAAGTTGGCGCGTGCAAGTTTGGCTGTTTGACTTTTTGCAAGTTGGCTCGTGCAAGTTTGGCGGGGCGATAATTTTTTGTGCAAGTTGGCTCCAGCATTGCAGCAAGTTGGCTTGTGCAAGTTTGGCTGTGCGACCTTTCTCGGGCAAGTTGGCGCGTGCAAGTGTGGCTGTATGATTTCTTGTGCAAGTTGGTTCGTGCAAGTTTGGGGGTGCGACAAAGTCTCTTGCAAGTTGGCTTGTGCAAGTTTGGCTGTGCGACCTTTCTCGCGCAAGTTGGCGCGCGCAAGTTTGGCAGTGTGATTGCTCGTGCAAGTTGGCTCGTGCAATTTGGCGAAGCAATCAATTCTTGTGCAAGTTGGCTCGTGCATGTTGGCTCGTGCAATTTGGCTTCTGCAAGTTTGGCTGTGCGATAAGGCTGGCGGTTTTACCGGAAGAGCCCGTCGCAATGCTTCCGGGGAAAAACTGGCAAGCAGCCATTTGCAACGGACTGGCAGGCAGGCAGGAAGGCAGCCAGGCAGGCAGGCAGGCAGGCAGTTAACTAAACAGTAACCAACAGCAAAACCTGCGCTTCTTCACTGTTCACTTTTTGGGACAGTTTCCGCAAAAACCAATAGTAGCACAAGGAGGCTTGCGCTTCTTCACAGTTTGCTGTGTTGGAACAGGTCCCTCAAGAGAAGCTAGGCCTGCGCTTCTTCACAGTTACAGTTTGCTTTCTTGAGACAGCAAACAGTAACCAACATGCGCTTCGTCAGTGTTTGCTTTGTTGGGACATGTCTAGCAAAAGCAGAGAGCCTGTCAAGCTTGTGTAGAAGTTACTAAATGCCTTAAACAATTAACACTGTTTTGGGTCATTGAAGGAATGAAGTACAGTGTTTGTTCTACTTAGGCCCCCAGAGTCACAATCTAAACGTCCACGGGTGAGTGATTTGCACTGGGAATCGGGAAAGTGAGGCGGATGGAGTAGGGGGTGGGGGCAACTTGCGTTGAGGAGCCCAGAGGATGAAACCCGAAATGTCGGGACACCACTGCAATGGTCAAGTATTGAACGAACTTTTTGCAGCATTGGCTCAAGACATGTGTGCATCTTCCAGGAACACGTGTGCCGAGGCTTCGTGTGGAATGGCCACGGATTCAATGAAGGATGGGCTTGTGCCCCGGAATGGAAATGGTTGATGCAGTTTGACTGACCTTCCTTCACTTGACGGCGAGAATTGTTAGCAAAATTCTGCAGTGCCAGCACGAGGAGGTTTCTTGGCCTGAGGCTTGATAGATCTGCCACCTATTTGACAAACTCAACTACCGAGACCTAGCTTTGTCCTCCTCGCACTCAGATTCTCTTTGCAAAAACATACCTGGTGTGAGTCGAGTTTTATTTTTTGACTGCTACGCTTAGGCAAACTTGCGTCGCAGATGCGATAGCTTGGACGCCAGTTAGATTCTGCCGCTTGGAACTTTTTGAGCCGTCCAAAAGCAGCACAGTCTTAGCCGCCGTGCGGCGCGTGCGGGCCCTTGATGCGTTTTGCGCCTTTGTCGCGGAGTCATGGCCTGGGGCTGCTGCGTTTGGCCTTCCACCACCCAGACTCCGGCAGTTGCGTTGTAAGCGGACGATGGCTTTAGCCAGATTCGCACCGCGCCCGCTCTGAGAAGGTGGGTGGCTCGTCGTTTTGTGAGTACACTTTCCTGGTTCGCTTGAAAGGGAAACCACAAGGCAAACCATCATTTTCGGGGTCCCCTGTTGCAAGACGCGCCATGTGTCAAAGCAATATTGTGCGAACCCGAGGCCAACGACGTTTTCGCATAGCAGCCGCTTTTGACTTGAGCCGCAGGCGCCGTTAAAGTGAGACAAGCGCCAAATGTTTGCGCGGCCTTCAGGCTCTCGGCGCCTATGGGAAAGTGGGCTATTGGTCTCTGTTCGACAACCTGACCCTGGCTTTGGTACAAAGCTCACCGTGGCACATCGCCAGCCGCTGCAGTTCCCCGCAGATTGCCAGGTGTCGTTGGCAGGCGTTTTGCGTCGCAAGTCCTTGCTTGCGCTGCTGAGCCCCACGGCTCGGACGCTGCTCCAAGATGGGCGTCAAAGATGCGCGCAAAGTGTTGAGCCCAAAAGCGGGCATCAAAAAAAGCCAAACCCTAGCCGCTTCTTAAAAATGAGCATCAAAAATACACACAAAATATTAAGCCCAAAAGCAAACATCAAAGCATGCTTGTCACTCACGAGCAATCAGCGCCCGCTGAGCAACCGGATCAGACGCGGCAGGTTTTTTTACCTTAAAGCGAGGGCTTGCAGCCAGGTGCCGGTCAAGCTTGGCCACAAGATTCATAGTGCTATCTGGGCACATCCGCATCATCAAGCGCTGCCAATTTAGGCCCGGAACACCTGCGACGCTTGTGCGCCTGGGCGGGACAGCTTTTGGGAAAAGCGTAGAAGGCAACTCATGTTTTTTTGACGCACATCCTCGGACTGTTGGGCCTCTGCAGCATTTGCCCATCTTCCATGGCGCAAGGGTTGCCAACTCTTCGAGGCATCGAGCTCTGCAAGCTCGCCAAGCGGTAAAAAGGCGCCCAGGCGGCCGAGCCTTTGGGCTCTGTGCTCAGCGGAGCTCCGAGTTGGTGGGGTCGCCCGTGTTTCGAGCTCGGGCCCGAAACGAACTTGCAAGTAGCTGGCAGTCGTTAGGCGTTTGTGCCGTGGAAGATGGGCAACGCCACAGAGCGCGCGTGCTGTTTTCAAAAGTTCGAGGACGGGCGTCAAAGCGCCTGTCAGGCAGCTGATGCGCAGCGCCAGACCTTGACTGGGCAGTTGCGCCGAGATGGCCTCTGGAGCTTGCGGCACGGCCTGGCCGAGCCACTGGTGTCAACTTGCCTCTGTGCTCAGCGTAGATCCGAGCTCGGCCCATGAGCACTTGTTTCGGGCTCGGAGTGGTTGGCCTCGATACGAGCTGGCAAGTAGTTGGCAGTCGTCCGGTGCTTGTGCCATGGAAGACAAATGCTACAGGGCGTACGTGCTTGTGCTTTGGCGCCCAAAAGTCCCAGGCTGCCCGTCAACGTGCGCGAGTTGCCTGGAACAGTGCTCCGTGTTGAGCTCAGTGACGTGATAGGCTTCCACAAAAGACAGTCCCATGCGCCCAAGCGCCACAGAAAGTTTTCAAGCAGTTTCCTCCTTGCCACCCAGATTGGACAGCGCTTGAGACGGATACGCCCAGATGGGCTACGCTTGGCCCCAACTTGCCTTTGTGCTCGGCGTAGCTCGGAGCTAGGGCGACCTGAGCACTTCCTTCAGGCTCGGACTTGGGCTCAACACGAAGTGGCAGGTAGTGGGCAGTCTTCAGGTGCTTGCTTCGTGGAAGATGGGCAAATGCTACAGGGTGCACGTGCCCGTGCTTTGGCGCCCAACAGTCCCAGGCTGTCTTTGTCAGTGCTTCTTGTTAAGTCAGTGATATTCTTCCAAAAAAACAGTCCCTGTAGGCCATGCGCACACGCGCCGCAGAAAATTTTGTGAAGCTTTTTCCTCCCTGGAAGCTCCAAGAACTGCAAATGGGGTGAGGCTGAGTCAGGACAGAGCGTGCGGCTCACAAGCCTGTCAGGCGCTGAAGTAGGTTACAGCAAAGCCGAAAACTGCAACATCACACGGCAAACATAGAGCCGCTAAAGCTATAGGTTTTTTCACCGAAGCCCTGCGGAAGCTCATCCAGGCCAGCGGTTGTGCTGTAAAGCCATTCGCCCATTGACACTTGTGACTGTTCCGACCACGTGCCTTCCTCCAAACTCTTGTGACAGCCAACTATGCTTAACCAAGAGCAACCTTCTAGCAGCTCGCAGAAGCATTTTGATAGATGATGCTTGCAGGATGTCCCCTTGGGCGCACGGAAGCAATCAGCAGCTCCAACTGCAGTCGACTTCCCCTCCGCCCTCACGGCCAAATGTGATGATTGAACATTTGAAACTCCGAAATGCAATTCAAACCATGCACAACGTTGCAACTTCTGAAGGATGAACACCGACCGGCTTTTCAAACATCCATGTTTTGTTCGCAAAAGTGTATTGGGTTGCATCAACCCGAAAAATCTTGTGTGGACAGTGGGCACACGTGCTGCCACAAAGTACCATGAGCCAGCACCAAGGAACGACATGCCCCTTGACAATCAGCTAAGTTCTGCCAGACAGGTTTCTAGATGGGGGTTGGCGGGGCATGAGTTGTGCAAAAGGATGAAAACGCGGTGTGGGTCTTATGATCAGGTTGTTTGATTATGATGTCTGTCTCTGTGTGTGCTGTTTTCGCGGACCACGCCATGATGTCAAAAGAGAATGGAGGTAGTTTAGAACACCACTCGCATCTTGCTTGAAACCAAAGCGGGCGGTGCCTGACACGCTTAGATGCACCAAGTCCTTTGCTTGATGGCGAGTGCTAGGCGGTGCATCTTGGAGCACATGGCCCCAGTTTTGTCAAGCCTCAACTCATGGTGCCGACTTTGTCTTCGTCAAGCCCAGCATAGCTCCGACCCGGCAGTAGATGGGCAGCTGGTCAGATGCGCTTTTCATTGGACCCCGGGTATGAGTTTCGTGAAGCGGGAGGGTGAGATGCCGGGCTTCAATGCTTCAATCCATTTGCTTCAGAGCAGCGTGTCTTCGCCCTCCAAATTCAGGCTGCTTTGCATGTTTGCGCCCAAAGATTTGTGCAAAGGCAACTTGTTGTAAGTCAAAAGTGAGCAGTGAAAATAGACGTTTTCAGCTGGCTCAGAGACTTGCCTGGAAACAAAGGGGCGCCCACTTTGGAGGGTCACCCATTTGGAGATGCCGTTGATAGCGGTTTCAAAAAGCAAACAAGGCGAGGCACGTGTACGCATTGCGCAGCGTCTGAAGCCTTAATGCTTTGACCCAGCCTTGACTATGGCCACGTGCTTTTTGAGTTCGCGTGGATGCCCAGGTGCAGATGAGAAGCCAAACCCGGATTGCTGCTTGAGGCTCCGATCTAGATGACCCAACGATCAACATGACCCAACGAGCACTTGCCCAATGATTCGGCTATGGCTGCCCGAGAGCTTCTCGTCCCTGAACGTTTGAACGTGCTCAAGGAAGCACATTACTTCCGATTCAGCTCCAAAGATGAGCGTCAGAAAAGCTTTGTCTTACACGCGTGGTCGACGCGCACAACTCCCCCAGGTCCTCCCCAGCCTCCCCGTCTGCGGCTGCGCGAGCGCCAGGTCCGACGAGGACACGCTGTCGCTGCCAGCGAGTACCAAGTCGCTGTGGGAGTGCCGCCGGATCGTGGACTCCATCGAGGCGAGAGGTTCGTCGTTGGTTTTGCAGTTTCGGTTTCACGGAGAGGGTGGGACAGTTGGATGGGGAACTCTGATCGGAAGAAAAAGCCAAAAGGGGGAACCCGGTTGAAGATCCCAAACATATGGTTGTCGAGATGGTCAGATCCCCCAAATGCGCGCGATTCCTAGATGTAGCACGGGACTCTATGATCTTGCCGGGCTGCTTGGAAGGAGCCACTGAATCTAGAGCGCAGCTCCGGCCGAGACTGCTTCCTGCGAAACCTTCCCGTGGGACTCGTGGTTTGCACTTCTGATGGTTCAAAAGTGTTGGCACAGGGCTTTGGCGCTAAGTGTCCAACATGGAGGCAGAGTTGTTAAAATTTAGCTGAGAAAAAAACTGAGAGGCGTGTGAATTCCCTCTGGCGAGACATTTGGAGACGGCTTGCCTTGTGATGCCCGCTCTTGGTTTGGGGCTGATGGGCCGGAGGTAAGTCATGTACTCCTTGGTAGCAGCTCTAGGCTCTATGTGAATTTTTGCTACGAACCTACAGGATGGCCCGGTCCCTTTGGCGGAGTTCAACCGAGGAAATTCCCATCGGGAGCTTTCATGGGCCTGGAAACCAACGCTGTTGCTTTGAAGGCAATGCAAGCCGCACAGCCCCGTCTCAGGGCTGGAAGTCTAAGAACCATTCTGGTCGGAGCTCGTATGGTCCAGCCTTCTGGGGGCTTGTAACCATCCGGGACTTTCAAATCCAAATCCGGGTTCCCTTCGCGGCTGTGCTTTGGCTTCGCGAGGCCTTTTTTTTGCTCGGCCCTCTTCGTCCGACCAGTTTGGGCTGACTCGTGTGTGTGTGTCTCCAAGCCAGAGCAACAAGCTCGAACAAGTGGGGCGGTTTCCCCTTTCGGTTTCCCTTTTAGACCCCACTCAAAAAAAGATAACTCCAAAAAAGACGAGCCATCCAGTATGTATCCCATGTTGACTTTGAGCGTCCCCTTCGTCGGCACCAGTTCCGTACCATGGACCCGATGTAAGGCTCGTCAAGAAGGGTTGGCGACATATTGCATATCTTGTGAATCACGTCTGAAAGGCTCTAGCTTTGGGCATTGCCTTTTCCGTTGGCATTGGTGTAGTTGTTGCCCATCGCTGCTTAATAGGCTGACTGGTTGGGACACTGTCCTGACACATAGACCATTCGCATGTGCTTTTGCCGGCCGATGCTCGGGGTGTTTTTCCTTGAACAACCAGACAAGGTAGTGGACTGATGGCACCAAATTGCCCGGGGACAATTTTGCGAAAAGTGGACAAGCCAATTCCCGGCATTTCGGGTGTCCAGGAAGAACAAACACATCCCAAGGGGAATCAAAAAGCGTGCCAGGTGGTGTGCTCCCAGAAGCCTCGGACATACGAGGGCCAGGACTGTGTATGGCCAAGTGTGTGTGTGTGTGTGTGTGTTTATGTGTGTGTATATCTATGTGTGTGTGTGTGTGCCATTCTTTTACAAACAAATGTAGGGCACCCATTTTTTCAGGTAGCCCTGAATCGGTGGTTTGGACTTGTGGTTTGGGGGTTTGAAATCCTGTTCTTGTGGGTACACGGGAAACCAGCAATCCAAACCACCAATTTCAGGGACGCTGGTCAGGTGGGCTTAAAGGGACACCACAAGAAACACCACCAATTTTGGTTGATACGCTGGGATATGGCATGCCTGGAGTGGTTCACAAGGGAATTTAAAGGGCAGCCACTCATGTTGAGGTTGCCTCATTGAAATGACACGCCCATGTATATCAACGAATACATTTGTATGATAACTATTTGAATGCCATGCACCCCACAACGTGTATATGTCTATATATATATATATGCATATATTGAGAGGGAGAGAGAGAGAGAGAGAGAGAGAGAGAGACAGAGTCATTTTTTGTTGATCCTGTTTTTCTTTTTCGCTCGCTCTTTCTTTCTTTCTTTCTCTCTCTCTCTCTCTCTTGCACGAGCTCGTCTTTTTTTAGATGTAGATATATATTCGCGCATGCCTACGTCTAGCCAGTTGTTTTGTTCCAGAGGAGTTTTGGATCGCCATGTGGCGACTGCTAACACTTTTCTCACGTCGACCGCCTTTCATGTCAAACATTACCTTCTTCCAAGCCAGGGGCACCGTACTCTCACCTTCCCAAGCCCGCCTATCCACCAATCCATCAGTGTTCTCTGTCAGATTCCACATCCAAGGGTACGAAGGACCGATGTAAGAAGCAACTGAGGTTAAGTGTTGGGGCATTGTGACCAGCCATGTTGAGTGAACCGCCGCTTGCAATGGCCTAGCGTTCAACAACCTTGACCAAGCTTGACTGTAAACAAGCTGTTGATACAGGATCTTGCAAGCATCTCAGAGCAAGTCTCGACACACTCTACGAAGCTAGGCCAGCATATGGACCTGAGCCAATTCGTAGGGATCCAGCGCTTTTTGGCATTGGCATGGGTGTTTCCAAACATCGGACATGCCCCTTTAA
>CAUJNA010000052.1:120000-167500 GCA_963377175.1 Effrenium voratum | reverse complement strand
GAGAAATCACTTGGGCAGTGTGACAAGCTTCCTATGCCTCGATTGCTCGCTGCTAGTTGAGTTTTTTGAATTCGAAGTCAACTGGCGGTGACAAACCAAGGCCCGGCTGGGCTCCCAACCCCTCGAAGGTGAACTGGGCCAAAGTTTACTCTTGCTCGCGTAAGTCCCATTTGCCTCCCACGAAGTCCGCCAAGCTCGGACAAACGGATTTCGGGAGCCACGAGACACGGCCGGCGCCTGGGCCTGACGAGTTCTTCTTTCAGGTGAAACAGATAGGCCACGCATGGACATGCTCTTCAGCGATTTTGTTTCCAAGTCAAATCTCTAAAGGTTGCAGATCCACCCATGACATTTAAGATGTGTTTCGTCCTTGCCCCAAAGGCCGTAGCCCTATTACTTGTCGTTTGGCTCGCTGGCCGAGCCAGAGCCCGAGCCTCAGGGCAACATTGGCACCCATGATGGCAAGGTTGGGTGCTGAAAGTAATTCGTCCTTATCATGTTTTCAGCGTGTTGCTTTCAAGTCAAATCTCCAAAGGCTGCAACCCTATCATTTTCCAGGCCCGTTTGCCCGTTTGCCCCCGGCTGAAAGCTCAGGAGATGCGGTGCAAGAGCCACACGGCGCGCGTCTTCGACGCGGTGAAGATCACGGTGCTGTCCGCGGCCGCGGCCATGGCGGATCGCGTCATCCGGATTTGGCCCATGGACGACAGGCGAGTCGGGGAGGGGTGCGGGGTTCCATGTTTACTGCCCTTACCATGAGGGTCACCAGTAAAAAGAAGGGGTAATCACCATTAAACTTGCCTAACGAGTTTCATCCAAATTGGGTCAAGCATTCTTGCAATGGAGGTGTGCCGTAGTTTCCCTTTTGAAGAATGGCGGGGCGGTGGAGAGATGCGGGGAATGCGGGGTGTGGGGCGGGGGATTGGGGGAGATGCGGGCCGAAGGAGAGGGGCAGAAGGGAGACGGGGAAGAGAGGGGCTGCGCATGTGATTTTGTTGCATTTCGCAGCATGTATGTTGATCTATTACATCCGGCATTCACAGCCACCCCAGTATTAGAATGACGTCGACGCGAGGACCTTTTTCAGCCCTCTTCCGAGATGACAGGACGCGGTGAACCTGTTTGGTGTTACTCACGTATGTACCAATCGACATTTGTATTTGTATACGCATGCGGTTTGATACCTATACAGCCTATACATGTTTGCAGTGCTTATGACAGCCACCTGCAGGACTCAAAAATCAAACCCAGCAGGCCTCCGAGATGCGAGGCCCAACTCGGAAGTCCCTTTCAGGGTGTCAGGGTCGCTCGGGGGTGTCTCGTTTTTAGGGCACCCTTTTTGGGGTGGGTTTTCTCTTGGAAAACCCGAAAGAACCCCCTTGGCCATTTTAGGGGTCCCCCCATTTTGGAGACCGCCCCAAAATGGCGCAGCGGTTTTCCTCTTGGTTTCCACTTAGAACCACCAAAACAGGGTACCAACTCCAAAAAGAAGAAGCCTGTGATCACATCGTTCTTTTTCTGGGGGGCTGTTCCTCTAATCACCAACTCCTTTCAATCAGGGTTCCATCAAAAAAACCCAAGGGGCCCTCCTTCCTGCCGACAGAGCCTTCTTCCTGCCCTCGAATGTGTGGTTCCTAAAAGGTCACAGGCTGTCAAAAACCCTGGAGGAAGCTGCGTCACACGTGTCTTGCCCCGGCTTTTTGGTTCAAGAAAACGCACCAACAGCTTTGTCCCAGGCTTTTTGCCAGCCGGTTTCCAGGCTCTTCAAGGCGGACGAGCGGCCCTCGGAGCTCACGCGAGCACTGCACGAAGGATGGGACCGCGGGACCGCGGGGCTGTGTCAGGAGTGGGGGAGGCTTCTTCCGTTTGCACCAGGAAATGAAAAACCTTCGTTGCAACCACAACGTTTGTTGGCATTTGCAAGGCAATCATCAGAAATAAGGGTTTCTTAGGTGTGCGAAACGGATTTCGTCCATCCACACTATGAAGGGCGAAAGATCCCTGTTTTTGCTCATGATGGGTCAATGGGAATCCCAATTGTAAATTACTTTCTATTGCAGGAAGGGCGATTTAGGTTCCTTGCAGATTTGCCCTGTCGGGATTTGTTTCTGAGGGTTACGAATTTAGAGAGGGATCGCCTTGAAACCGGCAGGTAAGAGTCGATTCGGAATGTCCCGACGGTTTCTTCGATTTCCGTAATTCATATTTTTGCGTTATTCAGTGACCGGATGATAGATGGTTATTAAAGTCATGAGATTAATATAATTTTATTCAATGAGATTGAACACATCACGAATTATTAGCATCAGGGATTCACGGGACAATTCCAGATGTGCTTTTGAACTCTTGAAAACGCATTGGATGGCTCAGTATTGTGTTCAACTCAATTCGAGTAGAAGAGCCAGAGATGTTGTCCACCGGCACTCGAGGCATCCTCTCTTTGGAAGCCCGGAGAGAGCGAGGGGCAACTGTCAAGCCCAAGCTTCTTGTTCCGAAACCGGATCCCCAAGCTGGATGGGAAGCGCCTTTTTCCAAGTGCCTGAACCAGGTCCCCAAACCAAGTCGACATTTCGTTAAACTAAGCCGGGTCCATCGCCCAAGTCAACCAAGTCAGCCAACCAAACCAAGCACGCCAATCCAAGTCAACACTTCCCTAGACCAAGTCACCCAAACAAACTTGCAAGGCCGCTTCGCTGTGGATGCGGCTGCCTTCGTAGTGCAGTCCGAGACGAAGCTTGGCTTTTTGCCGGGGGAAGGGAAAGGGGTGGTTTGGTGTGTGGACGCGGCATCGATTTTGCAACCATCTTCTTTGTGGCTCATTCAGTGCTTGAGTCCGCAAAGATGGACTCCTTTATTTATATTTTTGTTTTGATCCAGTTTTGTTTTGCGGGTTTGAGTCTGAGGTGACTTCAGAGGCGTCAGCACGGCCAGAAACAGCACAGGCCTTCTCGCTGGGGCTTCTGTCCGTTCCGGAGCCCACCTTGCAACGTAAGACCACATGTGATGCTTGTTGGTTCTCTGCTTTGGTCGGCAAACACACACCTACCGCAGAACAAGCAAGCATCGCTCCTCGGAGATACCACTCTTTGGCAAAGATACCGCCCCTCTTCGGAGATCCGCTGGTGGAAAGAAGAGCGAAGGAGATGAAAGACCGCTCAGAGCCACGATAGCCAAGCCCAATGGCCAGTGAACAACCGCGAGCTTCTGCTTTGAGTGGCGGCATGGGGCGGACACTCACCAATTAATTTCGAAAGAACCTCCGGCAAATATACCCTGGCGCTCAAAAAGACCCTGAGGTGTGTGTTACCATTTGGCTTTGAGCAAGATCCCTGTTATGCGTTTCCACCATCCATTTGCTGGTTCTCAGCAGGGAATGAGTTGGAATGACCCCCATAAACAATCCAACTGGTGGTTTGCTTTATCCGGGAAGCCCCCAAACCGGTTCATTCCCAACACCTGGACTCATCGTCATTCCCTAGCTATGGCACCAGCCAGTCTTTCTGGAAGCCTCGCGCCTCTCCGACTCACGCCCGAGGATGGAAGCATGCTTCCAGGAGCTGGCGATCACGCGGGCGGCCACGGTGAGTTACTTCCACGAGGTGATCCAGCATTACAAGGCGGGTCCGAGGTCGGAGGTGTTTTTTTTCCGGGGTGGGCGGTTTGGAGTGCGGCTTGGAAACTGAGGGGGTTTGGAGATGGGGTTTGCATGCTCGGGGGCTTGGGGGGGTTGTCAACGGGGGGGCTGATCGAGGGTGGGAATCTGAATGGCGGCGCTTTGGCCTTTTCATTGCGTTGCATCGCATTTGGTGCAAGCCAGAGGGTCGGAAGGAGGATAAACCAATCGGCCTGTAGAATAGGTGGTAAGATGGTAAGATGATTCGAGCAAGAACAACCCTGCGCAAGATTTGACATTGGCCAGACAACTTCGCTGGAAGCTGACATACAGAACCCCAGCGACATGTGGAGTTCTCAAACATGAAATAGTTTCGTTGCATGAGCAGGCCCTTCCTCTTCTCTGCAAATAAGAACCCAACAAGGAAGGCCCTATCAAGGCTGGGGCGGTTCGGCATGGGGTCGCGTCCTCGACAACTCTTCGTTCTATTTGAGAATCGTCTACCCTCAGCCCAAAGGTGAACCTGGACCGGCGGCGCACGGTCATCTTCGACTACTCCATGCACAAGTGGGGCATGTGGGTGACAGGCCCGGGGCCGTCGGGCCGTCCGTCGCCACAGCTTTGCAAGTGTCCTCAGCTGTACAACGTTTTTCGCCAACTTTTCTCCATTTTGGTAAAGGTGCGGCTGCCTTGGTAACTCCGTGGTTTTGGGTTCACCATTTTTGTACAAGGTTGATTGTGACTCAGTGGAGTCCCTGTTTAGTCAGAGTCCCAAAAGGGATAGCTTTCGTGTTCAGGGCTTGTACCAAACCAACCTCGTTGAAATGTCACGGACAGTTGTTTCTGTTATTTTTGGTAAACCGGTGGCAGGTCCGGGTTTCTCCCAGCAGGATTCGTCTTTTTACCCCTTCCAAAGAGAAATAAAGAGACCTCCCATTGCCGACAAGCCCGTTTTCTGAAAGAACAACTCATATCTCAAATTCGGGGGTGCTATTTTTGGCAGGTTTGGGTGATTTTTATGTGTTCCACCAAAACCCCCAACCGCCTGCTCGCGCCCGCGCGCGCTTTCCAAGCCCTTCCCCCCCCGGTCCCCCCCGTCCCCCCAACCACCCCCCCCCCCCAAAGTTTTCGAGGCGAGCGGGGCACCATGGCCATGGTGGAGCGCATGGCGGCCACGAAGCTGCTGGCGGATGGGAACCCCCAGAACCTCGTGGCGGGCCGGGGGCCCAGACCTCCGAAGTCCCCGAATCCCGCGGTGCCTGGGGGGCCAGGAGGGGTGGAGAGGGGTGGAGAGGGGTGGATGGGTGTCTCGCCTTTTTTTTGAGGTTTTCTTAAAGGGGACACCAAGAGGAAACCCCACCAGAACAGGTTGCCAGGCGTGCCGCGCCGGTGTTGTTTTTGTGGCGAAGTCTTTTTTTTGGGTGTTGGCTCAAAGGGAAACCAAGAGGAACACCACCAAACCATGAGGTGCCCCCTTGTTTTGAAACATACCCAAATGGCTCCAACAGCGAACGCTTCTCAAGGTTACTTTAGTCCCGGAGGGCTTGTCACTTTGTTTCGGGACCCATGAATCGGTTTTCACTGGGGTATGGGTTAGTTATCTACTAAGCCGATATAAGCCGATGCTGAGGAGTGCAAACAGGGTAAAATGGACATAGAGTTGAAGGGACAGCGACTTTTGGTTCTGGGTTTGGGTCGACTCCTCTACCAGGTTTTGATGACAACTCAGGTGAGCGAACAAAAAGAGGGAAAGGTTTCGTCAGTTGTGGTTTTTGAAATCTTTTGAGCCCCCTGGAAGAATGAAGGGGAAGGCAAGTCTAGGATGAAAAGGCGTCTTTGGAAGTGCGCCAAGTGCTTTGGGACAATAGGAACTGACGCATGTCATCGCTCAAACGTAGAGAAGTTGGCGTCTCAGAAGCCAAGCGGAAGTGACTTGGAGTTGGGAAGGGCTGGCGCTTGCATTTAGCCGAACTACCCAAAGAGACACCGAAGCCTTGAGCCCCAGAGAGATGGGGGGCTATGGATCACCCAAATATGTTCCTGTACGCGGATTGACCAGAGCGACCTGCGGATGTCATCGTTTTCCGGGGATCTCCTTTTCGTCCATGGGCAATTTCACCTTGCGGGTCTTTTTGTCTTTGTCTCTCTCTCTCTCTCGAAAAGGGAGAGGTCACAGTGCTGCAAACCGCAACTCGGCTGCGGGCAGACACTGTCAGAGATTTCGATGCAGAGATCATCCTTTGCCCTGGGGGAAACTGAAGGCTCCTTCATCCTGTGAGTTTGTAGATTCCTTATGCAGATCGCACGGCAGACTGTGAGCATGGTCGAAGAACAAGGAAAGGGAGGTGGTGCAACCAATATGATATAACAAGAGGCTAGTTTCAATACACATTCAGCCCCCTGTGTTAAAGGGGGAAGTTGATCATTCTACATTCTACAGAGAATCTGGCTCATATGGATTCATGCAAGGGGTGGCATTGCGAGATTCTGCAACCTTTTCCAATAAGAACCTTTTTCCTCAGACGGATTGAAATGAAAGATAAAGCGCAAGTAAAGAAACGGCGCGACCGAGAGGGAGACAATGTTGGATTCAGCTTTCTCTCTGCTTGACCCCAAGATATCGAGCTGGGAGCAGGAGTTGCCTGTCTACCTGCAACGGTTCCATGAGTTCATTGCCGAAGACCGGAACTTACTCAGAGGCTCATAATGGGCCCAGTGCCCATGCGCCATTTGCTGCCCCTTGCTGCAACCAGGCACAAACGTCATGATGCCGCACATTTGGCCGGAGTTCCAAGCCTATCGAGACATTGCCGCACGGCTCTAAACCGGGTGGGGGGATGGTTGCCAACGAGCTTCCCATGTTGAAGGTGGGGCACCCTGTGACCGAGGTGCTCTCCGGACATGTGACATGGGAGCTAAAGGACTTAGGACCTAGGAGCTTCGATGCAGCACATCCGGTTGGAATCCTCGTTTCGGAGGATCTCGATGACAGGTAGGACACATCCAAGGTGCTCCACTGAACTTTGGATGTCTCAGATCCAGTCGTCCAGGTGCTCGCTGATGTTTGCTTGCGATGAGCTTCAGACAGGCTTCGGGCCAGCTTTAGGTGGGTTTGTTTGGTTAGCGATTTAGCCGCTTGGAAAGCACACCGGCTTCAAAAGGCGAGGTCGGAAGGTTTGGGGAAATACCGAAATGTTTGCCGAGTTAGGACTGCATTTGTTGAGCATCACTTCCAGTAGACAATGTAGGATGAGATGCGGAAAGCAAGCACTTCTGGCCGGTTCGGGCTAGGATTTATTTCGAATCAGGTGAGTTGTGGGGATGTACTCCGTTTTACGCAACAGGCAGCGCCAGACCTTAGCATTTCCAACTCAAATCACCTCGAGCCCAAAACGCCCCCCCACCCCATCCCCCCCTCAAGAAAATATATAAACGGCTCCTTTTGCCCCCCCCCCAAGAAAAACAAAAACAAACAAAAACAACAGCAAAAAAACAAAACAACACACCCTGCTTTCTTTACCGCCTCAGGTCTTCTGGTGGAAGTTCTTCCTCTGCACGGACGTGCGGGTCTTCCCGGAGCCCCGGCAGTTCCACCCCTCGGAGGCCATCGCCAGGTGGTCCGTGCAGACCGACGACAAGGGCCGGCAGTACTTCAAGGTTTTAGGCCTGGGCAAGGACCCACCGACCCGCAGGTCATGGAGCAAGTTGTGTACCCCAAAAATGGGGCGCCCTGGGTGTTTTCAAAGCCAAAGGGGGGGCAAAGCGGGGGGGGGGGGCTATCTCAAGCCGAGGATAAGCCATGGATAGGCAGGGCTCCTTAAAAGATACATGTTGCCCATTTGAAACATGTGGCTTTTTCAACACCAAATAAAGGGACACCACCATTTACAAGGCAATGTTCAGGTGTATCATGTAAGGATCCCTGTTCTTGGTGTGAAACAGCCGAGGGGCCCAGTCATGGAGAGCAAATGCTCTCGATCGGGAACCGCTTGGTATTGTTGTAACACTTTCTGCCCTGTATCCTGCCTCACCGGTTGCACCGCAATAGATTGCATGTGGACATTTTAATACCAACTCACTGTCCAGTCAACTGCGGCACTTTAATTTACAAGAGCCTGTCGCGAAGCCCTTTCCTCTATTGATCAACAAGCATGTTATGTGGTATGCTCCAGGGCAGGTGTGGACCAGAGGGCACGCGACAAAGCTCTTTCTTTTTTTTTTGGGGGGGGCAGCTGCAAATTTCTGAGAGAGCTTCGGAAGCCGGGACCCGATCCTTGTTGCTCATTGATATAGGGGTTTCCGTTTGCTCCTTGGCCGGATGTCCTTAGAATTTTCCACGAGTTTGGGAATTTTATCATTTATCATCTTGTCAGATGTTTGAAAGGGAAGTTGAAAAGATACCAAGTATTTTGGGCTTCCCTACTTTGGACAACACTCGGTCCCTTTGTCACAAGGGCACTGTACGGTGAAGGGGGGGGTTGAATGGATGTGGTTATGTACCCATAATTCAGAATCAGAAGTCAAAACATAACCCTACCTGGAGTTTCCCTTGTACCCTTTACTCACTCCCCGAGAGCCGCGAGAGCGATTTGAGTGGCGAGCAAGCAGTTCGGACTCTTTTGGCCAATCGCTTCAGGAAACGCGCTTGGCGCTGGGTCATGTAAAGTTAACTCCCGACTACTCTTGCGGAACAAGAATTACTCTCAAGTTAACCTTGGGGTTGGTACGAAAACACTTTCTACCCATGGTTACAAGGGAACTAGCCCCAGTTACCCGCTACCCAGTACAAGACTTAGTTACCCCACTTTCGCACCAACTGTCATATACCACCATCACTTCAAGGCGGAACTGAACAATACTAAACTGTGCAACAAAGACTTGGTTCCCCCCCCCCCAGTTCAACACTTTTATGGGAAGGGAGCTCTTAGCTCGTTTTGGAGTTACCTCCAGTGTAACACCTTTGACTTCACCTGTTTTTAAGCAAAACTAAAGCACCATTGGGTTTTATTGGCTTTCCTTGTTTTTAACACACATAGAACACCCTTGCTTTTGGTAAAACATCCAATAGGTTTTGTGGGTTCTTCCCAGGGGGGTTCAGCCGCCCGGTGTCCACGTCCTTCGTTTTACGACGCGTAGGACAACGTGGTGTGGCTCAACGAGCGCACGCCCCCGCAGCCCCCGGCCTCCGGGCACCGCTGGCCCTCCCCGGCGCTGCCGGCCATGCACACCAAGGGCGAGGTCCGTGGCCCGGCGAGAAGTTTTTCGGAAGCGACCGCTGGAAGCGGAGGGGAAAGGGATGGGATAAAGGGCAGGTGGGGGAAGGGGAGCCTCAAAACAGGCACTCTGGGCCGGAGTTGTCTCTTTGCATATGAGGGGTGGGCAGGGAACCTGAAGCAAGGACACTCCAGAGTTGTCTCTATGTTTTTACATGTGGGTGTGTGTTTCCCCGCACACTGACCAGCGGGGCTTTGTCCGGCTTTGGGACACCGAGGCACGGAGGATGATCTGCTCTACCAAAGGCAGATCTGGTCGCATGTTTTGGGTGGCTGGGTGGCTTTCTTTGCGCTTGGAAAACGTTTTCCAGGTGCCAAGGCTTCTCAAGCCTAGCTGAAAAACATGCTGCAAGAGGGGGGGGGGGGCGAAACATGTTGCTTGCTTTTCTATGGGCGTTGGGTGTGGTTGGGTTGACAGGACACATGCCCTTGGTTTGAGCTCAACCAAGCTAATGCAAGCGGAGGCAGACGCCCGGCACGTGTTTGCCGTTGTTTTCTTCAAAAGGACTGACTGCATCTTCGAAGCTTCGGGTGGATGTCTGGCAGCCAGCGCGCTGAAGCTGGGGGGTTCAGCCAAGCGCTCGCTCAATTCAGCCCCCGGACTCTAAGCTTTTGGGCCTCACTCACTTCCCCACTTCACTTTTCGGGAAGATCAGGTCAGAATAGCGGTAAACAGAACCCCCCGCGCTTTTTTCCAGAAAAAGAAAGGATTTGAAGCTTCGAGGCGTATTTTTTTGGGGATGAGTCAGGTAGCCATTTGTCTGCGAGCACGGAGCGTCTGTCTCTTAGGACCCTAGGTCGAGGGGGCCAAAAATTCAAAAGGAAGCTGTGGAGCCTTCTCCTTTGAGACATTGCTCCTTTCACCCCGGCATTATGATGGTTTAGATTTTGAGCACGCCCACTGTGAACGAGCTCCGTTCGCACCACTTTGAAGCCATGGGAAACCATTGTAGTTGGTGTTTACGGGGGAATCATCATTCAGGCAGGATTTCGTCCATCCACAGCATGACCATACCAGCCCCCAGTCAATGGTTTGAGCCTGGCACTGAATCCATGTTGACTTCGGATCCTGGCAAAGCCCAGTCTCTCTGCTCAAAGGCACTTGGCCCCCTTAGCAAGGAGGCTTGGTAGGAGCTCGTGAACTTGTTCAAAATCAAGAGGCCTTTCTGGGTGAAGGGAGTCATGTCTTGCATGAGTTCGGGTGCATGTGGGTATGGGTCGAAGTTAAACCACCAGAAAAAAACGCAGGCTTTAGTCCTTTCCATTTACCGGGACAACCCATTTTGGGGTTACACCATTTTGGACAGCCACATCCGAATGGGTCAGTCTCAAAACGGGCCCGCAAAAATCGGGCGGTTTCCTGTTGTTGTTTTTGTTCATTCCAGAAGCGTAGAGGGCACCGCAGGTCCTTCTTTTTCCATTTGGGATTTGGGGTTTCCCCATCTTTGACCTCACCCATGTGGGGGGTTCCAGGCTTCCAGGGTTCCATGGGCAAAAAGATGGGGGCTGTGGGGCTAAGGTTCTTCCATCGTGAGCAAGAGAATCAACAGGATCCTCAGAGCCAAAGGGGGCCGAGGGGCAAGCATGCCATCCTGAGCAAGAACAAGAGAATCAAATGGATCAGCGGATTGTTTGCAGGTCCTTGCCCAACTTTGCCGACGAGAAGACGGGGCGGCCCATGCTGCGCCCCTCGGACAGCGAGGCGCTGCTCTCGTACCTCACGGCGCCTTGACGCAAAAACGAAGGCGGACACGTGTGGTGCCGAGAAATTCGGGGACACAAACAGGGCTCCTTAAAAGATCTCCACTTTGCCCATTTGAAACATGTATTTTTCCACCAAAATAAAGGGACACCACCATTTACAAGGCAATGTTCAGGTGTATCATGTAAGGATCCCGGATAAAGGAGGGAAGACACCTAGCCAGCAATACCAGGGTTTGGTCAAGTGAGGAGTTTCCCGGCTTGGAGGAAAGGACGAGCAATGCTGTTGGAACTGTAGTTTGTTGGATGTATTCCTGTGATGTGGTTCACGCCTGAACGATAGCTAGCAATGCCAGGGGTTGTGACCATGCAGAAATCCAATACTGTTCGAACTGTACTTCTACATAGCTTGGTATACCAGTAAGTACTGGCAATTGCCTCGGTAAGAGTTTTGGCCAAGGTATGAATGTCCTGTTGGGGTTTATTAGAGGCCAGTGTACTCAGCTACGGACCGCCTTTTGGCGGCTCTTTCGGCGGCTTTCTTTAGCAATCCCGAAAGAAGCCGTTGCCGGTTGCAAGGGTCCAGCTGGTCATTGACATCCTCGTAGCTCAAAACTGGGGGACCTTTTTGATCGCCGTCTTGGTCGCATCGTTGGAGAATCAGCTTGTCCAAGTGTTATGAGAGGTTAGACAGGCAAAGTATCACTTGTGGTGGCCATGCACTTTGACATCAAAATCCCAGCAGCCACCATGCGCATCTGGTGTCAACACCAGGGCGCCCAGCTGGTGCCATCTAGCAAACCAAAAGTATATCAACCATTTGGAGAGTTTCAGGTCGACCTCATGTTCATCGCCTGCTGTCGTTACCCTCCTTTCTTGCTGGTGCTCAGTAGGGAATGACCAACTCCGGGTGTTGGAAGGATTCCCGATTAAAGGAAGCCAAATCGGTTGGCTGGTTTTCCTCGGAGTCATGAGCCTAATGAACCAAGAAGACACAAATCTCCATCTTTTTTTTTTGAGCTATTTCTCATTCCCTGCTCTCGCGCCGGCAAGCTTTCCGAATGAACCTAGAGATTCCCGTACAGGAAGCGACGGTTTATAGGGGTCATTCCCTCATTTCCTGCTGAGCACCACCTGGATCGCCAGTTGCTGCTTTTTGTCCATGCACTTTACCCCAAAAACCGATCGCAACAGGGACCAGAAAAAGCGAAATTCCCCAAACCACCAATCCACGCCAATTGAGGGTAAGGTGAATTGGAGACAAGCATTCGCAACTTGATGCTATCTAGGCGATCGCAAACTTCGGCCCGGTCCGAGCGAGCGGATGGTCAGCTTCAGGTACCGTACCTCCGGCAGCCGCTGCTGCTGAGCTTCTTCACCACCCAGGACCGCAGCAACTGCCTGCGCCAGGGCACCCTGCAGAAGATCCTGCAGGCGAGGGCCGCAAGCCGCACGCCGCGCGCGCGGCGAATCGTGGCGCGAGAGTCCGGTGGATGGAGGAAAAAGGCGCCGGGCACCAGTTGGTAGGTGGCTTCTCGTTTTCTCTTTGGCCACGGATGTCGTCGAGAGTCTGGGACCCGGGCTCTGACTTTCCCAAAGGATTTGGAGAGTCAAGGGAAGGTAGCGCCCGAAACCCCCTGGCCATTTGAGAGGCGGTTCCACCTGGCTTGCAGATTTAGACCTTGTAGAATAAACAAGTCAACGTGGTTGGGTGCTACTCATTTGAGATGCCCTTGCACTAGTTCGGCAGAAGCATCGAGCACAAATGGCAAGAGCCACCTCGAGGTGGTGGAAGCACTTGACAGCGTGCTCAACCTGGTCATGGCGAGAAAATACAGCATGCCGTAACGCGAAGGTTCAAAGCTTGCTAGCGGAGAATTTGGGGACACACGTGACGGGCGACCTTTTGCTTATCCACTGGGGGGACCGTGAAAACTTGGCCATTGCAGACAGAGTTCTCCGTTCACAGTGACAGGATTACTCGCATTTTGGTCATGCATGACGGTGCAGAGCGCTGCGACCTCATGCAACAACAAGTAACCAACGGTCTTGGCCCTGGCAAGAAGCAACACCCCGTTTTGGATGCTATTCTCGGACAGAGCGGAGAAGTTCACAGTTTCGAAAAAAAGCCAAGAGAAGCATTTATGAGGGTAGGGTTTAGGGCTTACAGGTTGACACACATATCCATGGAGTTGTTTTTGACACACACACATATATCCATGGAGTTGTTTTTATCCACAAATCAGCTGTGTCCAACGGAAGCTAAAAAAGAGATCCTCGCCGAAAAGAGGCATTTTCTTGTTGGACTCGTTGCTTTGGCGCGAATGGGAGGGCCTTTCAGGATTTGAAATCCTCAGCTCCTATTGGCGCCTCCTGAAGGGGGGTCATGTTCACCCAAGCTGGTAGATGTAGGCGCGCTTTCGGGGGAGAGTCCAGGTGTTTCTGCTGCCTTTCAGGGGGAAAGCAAAGCGGCCATTTGGGAGGGGTCGCCACCTTAGACAAGTCCATGTAGCCGCTTTTGCGGAGATCCTTTCCTGGGCCAGCGAGGGAAACGGTCAGAAGGCCAACCACTTTGTCCCTTCCCCCTCTCTCTGCGAGGCCACAATGCTGGAGCCAGGCAAGCTGCTGTACCCGCAGGACAGCTCATGGCAAAATCTTGTACCGGTGACACGGCAGATGCTTATTTTGACCCAGAAAAAGGGGGGGCGGGGGTACACAGAACATGCATTTTTGTTTTTCTGATTCTGTTTCATATTTGGTCTACCTACTACATAGTTTTGGGATCGGAGACCATAGTCAACAGCATAGCTCAGCTTCGCAAAAGCTAGGGATGACCTCATGCAGTTTGGGACAGCAAGCATTATGTTACACCATAGTTTCGCAAGCCATGCAGATTGGCAGGAAAGGTCAAGCGGCTTCGCCCGTTTTCCAAAGAAAAAAGAAGCCCGCAGCACAAAGCCGCCCAAAGCCTTTGGTGCAGGACATGCACAAGATCCCGGAGTTTGTGCCCGCCGTGGCAGAGGAGGAACGCTCTGGGAAGACCAATAATGTTGACCCCGGATTAATCAACCCCTGTTATTAATATGGGGGGTGTTCCCTCCAAAAGGGATAAATCCCCAAACCAGGGACACGCCCATATGAATAAACAGGGGTCTATCAATCCGGGGTCAACATGAGTGAGGTGGGCTTGGTTGAGACCTCGGCCTTAGGGGCAAACCCTGCTTGGCAAGTTCGGCGGCGCTTTCGGCTTCGGTGTTGTCGGGGTCATGGTGATGACCTGCTTTGGTAAGAACCGTGGCAGAACCAGACGTCGAGTGGATGCAAGATCCACTCAACGGTGCAGATAGCATGGTTTTTGAAACTTCTGTTTGTATTCGAACCCAAAAAAAGACTTGTTGCATGAGTACTAGTTACTCTCCTCTTTAGCCCACGAGCTGATGCCTGGTCTCAGAAGGCCAACGTATTTGTTGTTTCACCAACTTGGACACATATTAAACAACCTAAACCAGACCGAACCGTTTTTTTTTGAATTTACCCAGCCGTGTTTATTTTGGATTCTCATTTTGGTATTTTTTCACACTCGAAGCGAGCAAGCAAGTGAGTGAAGAAAAAGACACCTCGGTCCCGTTTTTATTTTGATTTCACGCCTGGCTCCAGTGCTTGAATTTTTGGACTCGCATATTTTAGAACTCACGCGTGGGGGGTCCCGTTTTTCTGGCCCGGGGAGTCCAGGTGTTGTGTTTTTTGACCTTCCCGGTGTTCCTTTTATTGAAATCAGGGGGGGGGGTCCCGGTGTTTATGGTAATTTTTTTCAACGCCTGGGGGTCCCGGTGTTCTTTGCTTCAAGTTACGCCTTGGGGTCCCGGTGCTTGTTTTGTCGCATTCACGCCTATGGGCCCGGGTGGTTTTGCTTTTGAATTCACGTTGATTTCACGCCTCTGGCCCCTGGTGTCTTTTCTTGAAGTCAAGCCATGATTTCCACCAAAAAACACCCGGACCCCCCAGGCGTGATTACAACATATGTGATTCCAAAAAGAAAACACCGGAGCCAAACCAAACCAAAGCCCACCTCGAACCAACCCTAGCCACCACCATTCCTCTTTTCCCACCCCTCAAGAGGCTTTCAAGAGGCGGCGTCGAAGGCTCGCCTTTTGGCTCTGGGCGCCTACGCTTGCCCCTCCGCTTGCCGCCTTATCGCTCGCTTCGTCCAGGAGCACCTGGTGGCGTCGCCCTTCAGCCAGATCCTCACGGAGTTGTCCCATGGCCCCTCACAGCGCCTCGTCCGAGACAAACAGCGCGCCGTCGCGCGCGTTGGGACCGGGTGCCCGTAGCCCGCGGGGTTTTCGGGAGTTTGACTGGGTGTTTTCTGGTCGGATTTGCTCAGGGCAATTTGGGTGTGTCGTTGGTTTTTGCCTTGAAACCCAAAGTCAAGCCATCATTTTGCAGCGTTCCCTAAAAAAGGCACACCCAAGATGTGGGGTCGGGTTGTTTTGTTTCAGACTGGTCGACTGGATGGCAGTCTCTGGACAGACTCTGATGTTTAGCCCATTCAGGAACCAGGCCATATCCTTGGTTGCAACATGGGTTAACTGGGGTTAGTTCCCGGTCTGGTGATCACCTGCAACCTGCTGGGGTCATTAGTTTGACTGTTTCCAGAAGTCAGTCGGGGTTGTTTCCCTTCTCCCTACCAATCGGGGAGGAATGACTTTGGCCAAATGAGACAAGAACCTTCAGCGGCCCAGCCACCCGGTGGTGTCCATTTTAATTTCATTTGAAGGGGGAGTACTCCCCCCCCCCCCCCCGGGGTGACATTTTTGTTCCCTATGGAAATGGACCCGATCTGTGGGTTTCACATAGGATCCTGACAAAGGTGTTTCAAATCCACTGGGACCTAGTTAAAAGGATTTCTATTTTTTCTTTTCCATGGACATCAAAACACGGGACCCAGCTTGCTGGCGCGATAGGTAGGGAATTGCCTTCGCATGTTTTGGAATGAACTGGTGTTGGGGAATCCCGAAGAAAGGCAACCATAGCCAATAGTCAGGTAACCCTTAGTTGGTGGTTTGGGTTGGTGGTTTGGGGATTTGAACCCCTGGCTTAGAGTCTAAATGGGTTAGCCCCTCCTTAACCGACCAAACCACCAGAAAAAAAGCAGACACCAATCCAATCCACCTAAACAAGGGAAGCTGAAACCCGGATCCCGACACCAGGATCCTCACGGC
The DNA here is from genome assembly GCA_963377175.1 of Effrenium voratum. NCBI lineage: Eukaryota > Dinophyceae > Suessiales > Symbiodiniaceae > Effrenium > Effrenium voratum. The sequence goes on along the minus strand of CAUJNA010000052.1, from coordinate 151,691 downwards.
CGTGGGGAAGCCCCCAAATTTCACAGGCACCCATAGGAGGTCCGGGCCGAGGTGTTTTTTGGGGGGTCTGTCCGCCAGGATCCTGACGGCCGTGGGGAAGCTCATGGCCCTGACCTTGTCCCTGGCCACCTCGGTGACCTCGGAGCCTTCGATGCGTCGATGCGTCGATGCGTCGATGCCTTCGGTTTCCTCGGGCTGCGGGCGCCGAGGGCGTCGAGGGGTTTTTTAGCGGATTTCAACCACCGAAAAAGGTTCACCTCTAAAAAAAGGGGGGGGGGCGGAAAAAAAATCACATCTCATTTTTTGGCGGGCACGGGATTGATTTTTTCCGCCTAGAAAGGTTTCGCTGAAGATGGACCAGACGAGAAAAAGCATCTCGTTTTTTGTGGCACGGGGTGTTTCCACTCGCACCTCGCTTGCCTCAGCCTTTGCCCAGAATGAGATGTGTTGACATGCATCGCCCAGTTGAAATTAGGTCTTCCTGTTCTAAGCTCGCCGATTCTTTTGCAACATGAGATGTGTTTTTGTCTGGTCCATCTTTAGTGAAACCTTTTTAGGTGGAAAATCAATCCTGCGCCTACCAAACACGCGATGTTTGTTTTTCCTGGTCCATCGTTAGTGAAACCGGTTCGGCTTGGTGTGGCGGTTGGGTTCAATCCGAAGCCGTTAGGACCAGAAGCCCTAAGAAGGCTCCGGACGGGGCGATTGGGCTGAGAGCCACGGGCATAGAGAAAAGTCGCCCGGGGTTTTCATTTGGGCGGCTCGTCTTTTGTTTTCGGAATCGGACGCTCCCGAAATGGCGCAACGGTGTCGTTTTTGGTTTCCCTTTAAAACCACCCAAATCGCCGGGGGGGGGGGGAAGGGGAAAGGGGTTTCAAAAGAAGACGGACATCCATTAATTCATCAGGAGGGGTTGGACCGAAGTGGGTTTCGTTTCGGGCACATGGGGGTTTTCCCTCCAATCCCTGGTGTGCCCGGTCGGGGAAGCCGTTCGATCCTTGCAGAATCAAATTAAGAATTACATAATCCTCATAGGGCTGGGCGACTTTGAATCCCACTCAGAATCCATGGGCAAAATCCTGCAATTGGAATGGCTGGATGGTTGGACGGCTCAGACGAAGCGGATTTGTCCTCGCCCCAAAATGGGCGCTGTTTCCCTTTCAATCAACACCCTCGTAGGTACCGTCAACAATGACACACCCAGAAAGCGCTCTTTGAGTTGGTATTTGAAGGGAAGCAACTCCATCTCAACTTGGAAACCCGCTGGTATAAATGCTGGTTGATAATCAACAACTCATACCTGGCCTGCATTCGGCCCTTCCACAGCAGGTTTTGCATCCCCATAAGATCTTAAACCAACATGATCCTCATAAATCCAGGGGGGTTAAGGGCACTTTTAGGCGGACGGGCTGGTTGTGGGGGGTGGGGTGGGTGGGGCGGTGGGGGTCAGGATCGTTCATGATTTCTTCATCCATGAAGCCTATCCAAGAAGATCCTCATAAGACATCTTTAGGGGCTGCACAAGGGGGTATCCAGGTGCAACCAAACTGCAGGTTTGGGGTTGAATCCAAATAACTCCAGGTGCCACGGAGGGTCTACGGGGGTTGAATCCTGTTTTGTTGGTCTTGGCTCTAGGTGGAGGGGGGGTGCAAGGGGGGTCTGGGGGTCTAGAAGGGTTGAACCCGTTTTTGGGGGGTTTGGGGGTCTGGGTTGATCGGGGGTTCTGGGGATCTAGAAGGGTTGACCCCTCTTTTTTGTTTTCTTTTTTTTTGTTTCCTTTGTTTTTTTTGGGGGGGGGGTGTTGCGGGGGTTGCGGGGAGGGGGGGGGGGGTTGCGGGGGTTTTGCTCGACGCCTCGTTGCGCGTCGAGTCTCGAGGAGACGGTGCCGGCGATCCTGTTCTCCGTGCGCCTGGCGGTGCGGGTGGAGTCCGCGGCGGCGCTGCTGGCGGAGCACGCGGAGGGGAAGATGGCGAGGGCCTGGCCACGGCTGCAGGCGGACGGGGGGGCTGGGGGGCTGGGGCTGGGGGGTGGGTTGGGGTGGGGGGGTGGGGTGGGTGTGGGGTGGGGTGGCGGTGCAACTGAAAGAACCATAAGGCACCCGGACCCCAGAAGGAAATGTGTGAAGCGCATCTCGGCCCTTTCGCTTTTACCTCGCCGTCATCCCCGGAGTCATCCCCCCCCCCGAAGGCCTACACATGGATGCTACTTGCACATCGCCACCACTCGCTAAACAACGCGAGCAATGTTGCCCACGTTGCCCTTTCAACCAATCACACTCAACCTTATTAGGTCTTTGTCGGGGGTTCCTCTCTTTTGGTCTGCACCAGCGTCCCGGAAGGAGATGCTTGCAATTTTGCCTGGTGTTCACCGTGCACGGGGGGCTTGCTTGTGGGGTGTGGGGGTGGCCCTTTTCTTGAGAAAGAAAGAGGGAGGATCAAGGGTTTGCCATGGACCAAACCAATCCTTCGACAACCCCTCTCCAGCAAAAACAACAACAAAAGAAGGAACGAGGCTTGCAACTTTAGGCTAAGGGCACCGCCGCCCTCTGAAGGGTTTGTCTTATCAAGCATTTGTTGAGTTTCAGATTGGAATTGGTGCATTGGCCCCATCTTGGGAGAATGGTTTCCGAGTATCACAGCTTTTATGCAGTTGTTGGTGCTAGGTCTCATTGTGAGAACCTTGAAACTTCCATCCATTTCTCCGACCACGTATTCTCAAGCTCCAGTGGAACCATCCCTTTTCTGTGCCGCCGGGTGTTGCATTTCCCTAGGGTTCAAACCACCATTAAATCGATAGAGGCCCATATAACCACCATTGCTTGCCTAAGGATTGTCATCATCCAAATTGTTTTATGTTTTGGGCCATTCTTTCAATGGGGGCAAGGAACCCTAGGGTTACCACTACCATGGTTACAAGTTACCACTACGCTTCCTAGGGTTACGATACCCTGGCAAGGAACCCTAGGGATTTTCTTCACCTGATGGACAAAATCCTGCAAAACAAAAGAACGTGGCAAAAACCACTGGTTGTTGGCATTCGCAGGGGAAGCATATCATTGCAGGTGTTCCAGGTGGTGCAGGATTTCGTCCATCTTTTTTGGGAGCAACCCCCCGATTTCGGTGGGCTGAAGGGAGATCTTAAGAGGAAGCATTAGACATTCGTCAGACCGCTTGGGCCCAAGTCTGCCGTCCCCAATCACAGACAGCAGTCCCTGTTGTACTCGTAGCCTTTAAGGGTGTAAGAGGACTCACCTAGGAAGCTATGGTTAAAAACCAAAACAAAACCATTGTTTGTTGGCATGTACAGGGGAACCATTGTTTGCTCGGAGCCCTTGCGGGTTTACCCACCCTTCAGTTGGGTTTTTAAAGGGAGACTTAGACCGGGTTTCGTTCTATGCATTGGACCCCCTTGAAACCCCTTGCCTCCATGTTTTTGTTTTTGTTTTTTGTTGTTTTTTTTAATAAAACAATATATATATATATAAATCCCTTGTTGGCCTTACAGGGAATTCATCGCTACTGGACATATTTTGTATTTTTCCCTGGGGCCTTAACCAAATGGAGGAAGGGGAAGCCACCCGTGTCGTACCGGGGGCCCTGTTTTGTTTATATTTGTATGTCCATGTGGTATTATTTTAATATGCATAGAATAAAGACATATCTTTTGATAAATCACAACCTTTTTTTTGGTATAAGTGTAGTAAAGGAAATCTAATATGTCACAAGAATCTCATTCATGTATTAAGACAGCATTCATTATATCATTTGGACAATCCATTCCAACATATGGCTTTGCATTTTCTTTAGCTATCATTTTTTAATATTTGTATGTCGTTTGTGGTAAGAACAAGAAAAACACACGAATCTCATGTCATGTTTTTAAGCATCCGACGACTTTGTTGGACCCGGACCCCGCGGAAACCGTTGGGCCGTTGGGCTGTGAGAGTTGTTGGCTTCTTTGCAGGTGACCTCGGCGGTGCTCGAGGAGCTGCGCCGGGGCCGGGCGCTGCTGCGCTCCACCTTCGAGGGGGAGGCGAAAGGGCGGAGTGGGGGCGGAAAACGAGGGACGTGGGGGGGTTTGGGTTGGGTTTGGGTTGGGGGGATTGGGGGGGATTGGGGGGGGGTTGGGGGGTGGGGGGAGGGCTTGTGGTTTGTGGTGTTGGGGCGTGTGGTTTGTGGTGTTGGGGTGAGTATAAGGATGGGTTTGGGTGGGTTTGGGCTTGGGGAAATCTTGCGGTGGCTTTGAGAGGCGGGTTCGTCATAGATTTCCAGGGCGCGCCATGGAACACCCTGCGGTTCCAAGGCAAAAGCGGCCCCTTGCTTGAAGAGGGATTTGTCCATTCTCATGTCTTGGGCAGCAACGCGTCGCCGAGGTAAAACGAGGGACATGGGGACACACTTCAAACCAGTCGTGCTTGTGGTTGGCCAGCTGCGCTGGTGATTGTCCTGTCGTTTCTGTTGAGGTGTTGTGTCATTGATGTCTTCCACGCTGACCTTGGTGCCATTGTCGAGCCGCGGCTTCGGCGGCTTTTTTTTTCCGGTGCCGCCCGTCTCCCTCTCGCGGCGAGGTCTTGCCGTGGTTCGACCGCTGGCTGGAGGAGCTGGCGGAGTCGGCTCAGCAGGACCCAGCTCTAGACATGGGCAACTGGACACGGCACAAACCACCATGATCGCCTGTACATCTGGGCCAATGGGCACTACCTGGGTTTCTTGAGTGTGTTTCTTCGGTTGTTTGTGCGGGTGAAATCCTTGAGCCCAGACGTTGTGCTCAAACAAGAGAGGCACTCGGCTTCCTTTGGAGCCGCCTTTGGCCAGATCCGCTGGGGATCTAGAATCCGGTTTGCACGCGCTTCTTGACAGCGGGATTATCAACTATCCATTTCAATTACACTGGTGAGCCAGGCTTCAATCGAACCACCTCTCCCACAAACAAGCATGAAAGTGCACAGGCACCCCCCCCTCCTTGGATGTCAGACTTTCCTGTTTCTTGGGAGAGTAAACGACGAGACATGGCAATGACTGTTTACAGGGATGATTGGTGGACGTGAATCCCCACCGAATCTGGATGTCCACTAAAGGGTCCAACCACTTGAGCTTCACACAGCTGGCTTGGTGTTCTGTCAGCAGAAAGGCGCCATCTTTCTGCCGAAGGGGAGCCTTTTGGGGGGGGGGGGGGGGTTAGCGCAGCAAGGAGCACTTCTGGAATGTGATGCTTTTCCCCGAGTACTTTTCATTCCTGCGCGGTTCTTGTTTCCTAGCAGTTTTCGGACCAGCCACGCTCACGGCTCACCTGCTCACAATGCCCCATCTTAGCTTCGACCCAGCAGCGCGCCAAGTGAGCGGAGAGCAAAGCCCCCACGGAAGAAACAAACTGGCTTTAACAAATTGGTAGCTTTCTCGGCACGCAGACAAGCCCCGCTTATTTGACTCACACATGCTCAAGCAAAGCTGGACGACGGAATCTCTTTTGCATAAAGGTAGGTAGCTATAGGAATCACGCCTTCTCCTTTTCCATGCTTGCTTATGTTTGTTCTTCTCTCTTCTCCTCTTCTTTTCTCTTCTCTTCTCTTCTCGTGTCGTCTCGTCTCGTCTGGTCTTTGGTCTTCTCTTTTTTTCTTTCTTTTCTCTTCTCTTCTCTCCTCTTCTCTTCTCTTCTTCCCTCTCCTCTCCTCTTCTCTTCTCTCCTCTTCTCTTCTCTCTTCTCCTCTTCTTTTCTCTTCTCTTCTCTTCTCGTCTCGTCTCGTCTCTTTGTCTTCTCTTCTTTTCTGTTCTCTTCTCTTCTCTTCTCTTCTCTTCTTTTCTCTTCTGGTCTCTTCCTTGCTCTTCCTCTTCTCTTCTTTTCTCTTCCTGCCCTTCTGTTCCCTTCCCTTCCGTTCCCTTCCCTCGTCTTCCCTTCTCTTCCCTTCTCTTCCCCTCTCTTCTCTTCTCTTGTGTCCTTTCCTCTCCTTTCTTCTCCTCTCCTTTTCTCTTCTCTTCTTTCCTCTCCTCTCCTCTCCTCTTCTCCTTCTCTTCTCTTCTTTTCTCTTGTCTTCTCTTCTTTCCTCTTACTCTTCTCTTTTCCTCTCTTCTCTTCCATTCCGTTCCCGTCCCTTCTCTCCCCTTCTCTTCCGTTCCTTTTTCTTCTCTTCTCTTCTCTTCTCTTTTCTTTTCTTGTCTCCTCTCCTCTCGTTTCCTCTCCTCTTCTCTTCTCATCCTTCCTTCTTTCTTCTTTCCGCTTTCTGCGTTTTTCTTTCTTCTTTCTTCCTTCGTCTTTCCTCTTTCTTTTCTCTTCTCTGGCGCGCTACTTTGATAGTTGAAAGTTGCGGCTTTCGAGCCGGAGCAACGAAATTGCACTTCGCGTGTTACCTCTGGACTTACGTGTTGCGTTTGAGAAGCAGCTGCGAGATTCCATTTCGCGTACGGCCTTTGTGCTTAGGAGTTGCGATCTTCGAGCCGGAGCTCGAGCGCTAACTTAGCAACGGAAGTTGAAAAGGAACTTCTATAGTATGGCAACTACTTGAAGGCTAGGTGTTTGACAGAGGTCATGAGGGGAATAAGCGCGCATGAAAACGCGCAAGAAACGCAACGCTCTGCGTATTTCGCCTTCTCCGGACAGCCCAAAGCTAGCCAGTTTGCGGCGCCTGGTCGGGGCATGCGAGGATCACGTTCGGGATCACGTTCGGCTCCGGGCCCATAGTGCTGCTGCATCGCGCTGATTCGCAAGTGCAGATTGCATGGCGTGGGCTACGAAATCGCGACATAAGGTGCGGATTGCGGGGCAGGGGCTACGCAATCGCAACATGAGGTGCGGATTTCACAGCAGGGGCAGCGTTTGCGAAAGTTGCTTTTTAAAAAAAGAAACCAATACGCGAAGTACAGCCCCCCAGTTCCGGCTCCAAACTCCGGTGCTTTAAGTACGAAAGAAGGAGCAAAGAACATTCTCGCAGCTTCGACCCGAAAGTTGGAAAATCTAAGTGCCAAGGTAGTACGCGAACCACGCTCGCGCAGCTCCGTCCCGAAAGTTTGAGATTTGAAACACGCAAGCAGAAATCTAGACGCAAAGACAGAAAGCAAAGAGTAGAGTGGATAGATAAGACAGATAGCCAGCCAGCTAGAGAGAGGTATATAGATTTCCAGACTGGTAGCTAGCTAGCAAGCTAGCTAGATAGCTAGGTAGATAGGAAGACCGCCAAACAGCCAGACAGAAAGATCGAACAGAAATGAGTAGAGCCGAATAGATCGCAATAGAAAAGAACTGACGGAATAGACGCAGAATTGAACAGAATAGATGGGCATGGAGCAGACTAGAACAGAATAGAACTGAACAGCGTAGATAGCATAGATAGATTAGATCGGTGAGATAGATAGACAGACACAAGGATAGCTGCGTAGATTCGTAGATGTGTAGATAGAAGAACAGAAATACAGACAGATAGATGATCGATCGAGCGATGGATAGATAGGTAAAATGCTGATAGCCAGAGAGCTAGGTAGATAGATAGATAGATAGCCAGATAGCCAGGCAGATAGATACGTAATTCGACAGCTAGGTGGCTAGGTAGCTAGACAGCTAGATAGCTAGATAGCTAGATAGCTAGATAGATTGGCGCGTAGAGCGGTTTAGAATAGACTAGAGCAGGGCAGAACAGAAACATAGAATAGGTAGCGTAGACGGACGGACAGACAGACAGATAAATAGACGGACGGACAGATAGATAGACAGACAGAGACAGATGGATAGGTAGAGATAGATAGACAGATAGATGGATTGATGGATAGATAGATGTGTCCTGCGGGCGGTAGCGGGAGTGGCTACAAGACGTGTTTCAGGAAGGGTCGTGCTGAGACAGGGCAACTCAGAGTAGAGAAATGACAGTCTACAAAAACCAAGGGTTGTAGACGCCCATTGCGCTCAGCGCGTGTGCGTGCGTTGGGAGGCAGCAATTTGTAAGGAGGCTTGCGGAGGAGGCCGCAGGAAGGATGGGGCGGCAGGGGCAGCGCCCTGCGGGGCACCAGACGTAGCGTTTGGCTGCGTCTGGTTTCGCTGCAGCGGGCTAGAGCGTGAGTGACGCGCCAAGGGGGCCAGGCGCGGGAGCTGGCCACGTTCGATGAGAGAACTTCTCGGTGCATTTGTTGTAGGGGGGCGAGTGTGGCGTCGCGCCACGGGAATGTGACATGATTGGGTAATGCGGCGTAGGGGGGAATGCGGCGTCGGAGGAAGAATGCGGCGTCGCTGGGGAATGTGGCGTCGCAAGGGCATGTGGCGTGGGGCGCGTGGCTTCCCGAGTCGGCTACGGTAATGCGTGGCGTCGCACGTGGCCGCGCGAAAAATTCGACGTCAGAATGCGGACCCAGCGTCGCGCGCAAAAGTGCTATCCAATCGATCGATAGATGGATGAATCGATAGATAGGGAAAGAGATGGATAGAGAGAAAAACATCAGAAAGATAGAATACAAAAATTGTCCAGATGACTAGATAGATAGATAGATAGATATAAGAAAGAAAAATAGATAGGGTTTGTAGCACAAATAGACAGGGAGATCGAGAGAGATGAATAGCAAGAATTGGCAAGATAGGGAATAGATACAAGAGATAGGAAAGACAGATAGGTAGCTTGCTAGATAGAGAGATAGATAGACAGATAGCCAGATAGATGATAGTGCCCGCGGATGTGGCGCGGAAACTTTTGGGGCCTTGCTTTGCACCCCCCCCCCCCCCGGCTGTGCCAGTGGCGGTTCACCTCCCGTACGGCTGCTTGAGGGGGGTTACACCACCCCGCCAGCTGCCCGGGCGGGTCCACCACCACCCCCCCCCCCTGAGGGGTGGGGTTTAGGTTTTGGTTTAGGGTTGGTTTAGGGCTGGTTTAGGGTTGATTTAGGATTGATTGAGAGTTGGTTTAAGGTTGGTTTAGGGCTGGTTTAGGGTTGGTTTCGGGCTGCACGCCTAAAAGCGGGAACTCTCCAAGAAGGGGGCTAGTTTTAAGGGCAAGCCAAAAGGCTCAGCGTTGCCATTTTGGTGCCCTATCCCTGTTTTGACCTGGAGCCATTTGCTGAGAGCTGGCCAGGAGCCCAGCCGGGAGGATGAGTGCAACAGCCTAGCCTGCCGACTTCACGCCCACCAGGTGCTTGAGCTCCACACCGTCTGTCAACGTGGTTTGTCAGTTGATTTCCCTTTACACCACCCGCACTAAACCCCCAAAACCATGGTAAAACAAGGTAAAATAGTAGGGGATTCAGACGAAATTGGCGGGTTTTGAGTGGAAGCTGAAAGGACAGATTCTCCCAGGTGAGCTGTCTCAAACGAGACGCACGAGCCGAAACCATGCAACGACCCGGGATGAATGAACCAGCGGTTCTAAGGATCTTAATGGAGGGATCCATGATACTGGGTGACGGAACAGCAAGCTCCAACCATGCCAGAGAAAAATCGGGCCTGATAGAACAGGGTTGTGGGGTGAAAGACCAAACAAAGTCATGATCAGGCGGGAACAGTGTTGATCATCATTCAGGCCCTTACATTAAGCTGTCCCGGGAGTATGGATGATGCTTGCAGAGGCCATGCCATCGAATAAGTCTCCATTCAATGACAGAGGCTTTGGGAGCGTCGGGCTGTGACACTACAAGTGTAAGTCCTGGGGCCCTTTCTGTTTTTTTTTTTTTTTTTAAACAGGAAGCTGCTTTGGGAAGGGGTTGTGGCTCCGAAGCGTTGTGAGAAACCCTCTATGGCCGATGTATGCTTTGCTTCCTTCCGGAAACAAAAAAACCCGAAGGACACGGATGGTCGACCAAGCCCCCGGTTCCAGCTGGCCCCACGGCAAGTTTGATGGGAGACCCCTTGCAACCCCTCCAGTTCAAGGGCGCTCTTTGCCGTCCGCCCTGTCTTGAGCTTGTTTGGTCCAAATTATGTTCAGCTTGACCTAGGTATACAACACCACCTCCCTTCAATCATGGAAGCTGACAGGGTTTTGGAATTTGAAAGCTTTCCCTTTAGAGAGTAAGCCTTGGCAAGTGTTTGGGCCCCCTATTTTTCGACACCTTTGGGTATGCTATGGAACCCCTCTGGAAAAGCCGTGCGTCGAGTCGCATCGTCGAGTCGCGTAGGTCCTGGTGCTCCGCAACGTGCCGCAGAGCGACTTCAATTCTGACCGGATCCGCCGGTTCCTGGCCTCCATGACCTACCTGTCCTCCCACCACACCTTCAACCAAGAGAGGCAACTGGGCATCCGGTGGCGAGCGGTGTGTCTCTAGGGGTCCCCTTGGATGGTGAGAGCGGGGAGGCCAAAAGGAAACCACACAAGGTCCCCAATGTCGAGAACCAACCATTTGGCCCTGGATTTGCATTGGGAGCCCTTTGGTGCACATCATTCAGGAGATTCACGTCCACTTTCGCTTCACCAGAAACAAACAGGGCGCAAGCTCTTAAGCAGACCAGCCACCCAAAAGCTTGTGTCCAAAACAAGTCACCGGGGAACCCCCCCCCAAAAAAAAAGAAAACAAAGAGAAAAAAAACAGAAAAGAAGAACAACCAGGAACCCCTCCCCCCCCCCTTTCCCCCCACGGCAACAAACAAATGGCCGTGGCCCCAACCCCCGGTGCTCTCACTCGCGCCCCACGCGCCTCCAGCGCGCCTGCCCGCGCCCGCCCCCGCGCGGTCGGTTTTTTTTTTTTCCGCGCCAGGCTGGAGGTGCCGGAGACGGAGCTCTTCGAAGCCCTGCAGCTGCACCGCCGCTTCATGGCGCCTCGGAACTCGGGCGGAACGCCCCCCGCGCGCGACGCGGGGGGGGGGGGACGAGTGTGTTTGGGCTGGGTGCCGGTTTGGGGGTGGCGCGTCTTCTTCTTTTTTGTGTAACCACCAGTTAAACCATGCAAGTCTGGATTCTGCGCTTGAAGTTTGTAGGATCCGCTGCTCTCGGAATGTTTGCATTTTTTGGGGCTGTCTTGGGGGTAAGTACCCTTTAACAAATCCCCTTTTGGGGCTTGGCTCGGTTTTCTATGCTCCGTACCCTTTCGAGGTTTATTTGATTGAAGGGAACCAAAAAGGAAAGCCACGGTTTGTAGGGGTCACCCTATTTTGACACGCCTGTTTGAAGCCTTTTTGAGGGTACCCTTTTTGAGGATTGATTTACTTGGGCATGTATTTTTAAGGGGAACTCCAACAAAGACACACCGAGATGTGTTGGATGGGGTTCTCTCCAAGGCGGGTCAAACCTGTGGATGGGGGGAGGCCTAAAAAGAGGTGGGCTGCAGACACACGGACCCTGACGTCGTCAATTCCGCCTTCCCTCATTGCGACAACCACCGACACGTCATCAAATCTCCGCATCTTGCCTTAGTTTGCGGATGTTAGGAGCTCGCTTCTGTTTGTGCGCGCTATATTGTGGATTGTTTGCCATTGTCTGACACCATCAATGTGGTGAGTGCATGCTGGCTTTCCTTTGCACAACTGGCGATGCCTCATCCCATTCCTGTGATTCCCGTGATTTTATGCAGGGGTCCACATGTATCTCTGTTTTGGTTTGAGTGCTTGACATCTCAATGGGTCTTGCGATTTCATTTATCTTGCCCTTGGAGCTGTTCTCTTTTTTTCGAGTTCGCCTCAGAGCTCGGCGGCTTTTGTCGGGAAGGGAAGGATTCTGGGCGAGGACATCTGTTCTGTTTGAGGACCTGGCCATCACGAAGATCGCTCTTGTTTGGATCCCAGGTCTATCGGCAAACACTGGCCTGAGAAATTGAAATTGGAATGCCATCTTTTTGGGGATTAAAATCCAATGAGGGTCATAACAGTGTTGAAGATTGTAGTTGGCCCTGAGATCAGGTTTCGGAGGCTCAGCAGAATTGCCGCACCCTCCCCCAAAAAACCACCACCTGGATTTCCTGGGCTATCCGCAAAGGCGGTGTTTCGAAGATTGGGCACTTGTTTCAATCCTGCGGGGAGGGCTTGTTGAGGCCAGCCTTGATTAACGAACGAAGCGCTGGTCTCCTTGAGGTGAGGTGGCTGGTGGAGCAGAGGCGCATCAATGCCATGCAGGCCGGGGGGGTGGAAGTCCGAAGGCCAAATGATCCAATTTTGGTTGAAGTCAGGGCAGGAGGGGGGGTGGAATCCCATGACTTAAGGCGAACAAGAGGCTACAGGAGGCAAGTTTGCTCCTCTTTTGGAAGGCCAAGAAACCTTAGAGGGTGGCATGCCAGTTTTGGGCGAGCTACTTTTGAGTTGGATGCCAGAGCCTCAGCTCCCACGCTGTCTTCCACCGGGTGCCCATTGCCGCGCCCTCCTGCCCGCCGCGTTTCTCGATACGGGTGGGATAGTCTGTGAGCGGGAGGTCCGAAAAGCCGCGCAAAGCTTCGCGGCTTCCAGAATTTGAGAGCCGTTTTCTCAGATGCTCTGTTTCAGAGCCTGCGAACCCCACAGGCGCTTGCAAAGTGCAGTTGAACACCTTGGGGAGGTTGGTAAGCGCGCTATCTCCTGAAACGGCTCAACCCCCTAGGTGCACGCCCTGGCCCAAACGCATTTCTCTAGACCCCAGAGCGCCGGGAGAGCTCAATGCTGGAGGTTGCCTGCTGTTTTCTCATCGTCCTGTCTCTCCACCTCCCCGATTCCCCAGCCCTTTTTCCGGATCGCGCAGCTTGTTTTACCGGTACTTGGATGTTCAACCAGGCAGTTTGCAGTCATAGAAGAGTATAAGTATTCATATCCTATTTATTCCAGGCTCCCGCCTGCTGCCGCCGACCCTCGGCGCATTAAGGGAAAAGTCACAAGGACCGGTCCTGAAACACGTCCGCAAACCCAGGGACCACTTATAAGATCCTCTACGACCACAAACAAGGATTAACGGAAAAGTCAGAAATAGGGCAGCTAGTCCGTTAATTACCGCTTGGGCCGGCTTGCGCCCAAGTCACTTCGAGTTGGCCCGGGAGCAGTCGCCTCTCCCGGGGTCGCCCTCTCCCGGGGTCGCCCTGAAACTGGCCCTCCCGAAGTTGCCCTGGACCGGTCGCCGGCAGGGACCGGGACTTGGGACCCTGTCCAGGCTGGTCCCAGTCTGGCGCGGTTTGACTTGACGCATTGGGCTCTCTTGCAGAATAGATGGGATCCTCTACTACCACAAGGACGTCAACAACCGCACGGGCCGGTTTGGTCGCAGGGTCATGGGTGCCAGTCCGGAAAGGTGTCTGGAGCGGTTTGAGGCAGCACAGCAAGCCAGGACTCGATCCCGGACCGGCTTCCCAGACCGGTCCCAGGACTGGTCCTGGGACCGGTCCCAGGACCAGTGCCAGGACCGGTCCTGGGACCAGTCCCAGGATCAACCGCCGGTCCTGGGACTGGTCCTGGGACCAGTCCCCGGACGAGGCTGGACCGGTCCCGGTGCCGGGACCGGTCCCGGGACCGGTCCTGGGAATCCACTTTTTGTGGGTTCGGGCGTGTCCCCCAGGGACTATCATTGATTCCAATCACTTCCAGTTGCATCCCACGCCGGTCCCCTCTGCAGGAGGCTGGGACGGGAGGCAGAGGGTCGGCGGATTTGCCAGGCGCAGGGTTCCTCATGGGTGAAATGGACACTTAGCCAAGAAACGAGTGACATGGATGGACACAAAGAGTCTATTTTGCAGCCAACAACACCCTACAACCTCACAACAGCCCTAAAAGAACGAGGATACCCCCCCCCTTCCAGTCCGCCCTCTCTTATGCGCTTTCTCGTGTCCTTCTCGCTCTCCAGGGCTTCAACTCGGTGCTGCGGAGCTGCCATCAGCAGCTCTCGGCTCTGGGGGACACCTCGGCGCCGGAGACGGCGGGCTTCGAGTGGGTCTGCGTGGGGGACCACTCCGAGTACGAGGGCAGGCGCGAGGGACGATGGCTCCGTCGCCTCCGGGACTCCGTCGCCGCTCCGGGGGGGAGTGTCGCGCGCGCGCGCGCGCGCGCGCTGTGCGCTGCCCGTTGGACGGGGATGCGGTTTGAGTCGTCGCCCCCTTCTTGTGGATTGACGCTGTTGGGGCTGAAGTGCAGACAGTAGGATCATGACCTTGAGAACCATTTAGTGTCTGCCAGCTACCATTTCCCACTATCTTATCATTTGCAGAACCTCCATTGTTTATTGTAATTTCTATGAATCAACCACTGATATATCCGGAGTGTACTTAGACTTAACTGAAAGGGGGTCCCTCAGGACGGCTTGCTGATTTGGGTCTATCTGTTTTCGAGAGGCTCCCTTTCTGGTGGGTTTTACAGGAACACCCAAAGAATAAAACCCATTTTGGGGTTCCCTATGACAGATCCATTTCCATATTCTGGAGGAAGTACCTCCCGCAACCAGAGCCCCTCCATACGGTGCGTGGGTTGCGCGCTCGCGCAGGTTCGGCGTGCTGAGCGAGTCGGCACCAGACAAGGACGCCCAAGGCCGGCCGACCGGAGCCATGCTATTGGAGCAAGGGCTTGCCTTTTCCACAATGAACAGCCTTTCCTTTTACTAAGGGAACTGCTGATTGATTCCACTGAAAAAGGCAACGCATGGCATTGGTTTCGCGGGCCCGTCGACTGGAAGGCTCTGTCAGCTCATTGGCGCGGACGGGCCTTCCAACTCTCGCCGGACCGAAACGCGAAGCTGGACAGATGGAATAAATCCGGTTGGGAGGATAGTGACAGACTTGACTGAGTGACATGACACTCATGAATATACGCATATACATGTACATACATATGTACATATGTATGTGCATACTCATATTTATCTATGTACATATATATATATATATATGTATATACACATATTACAGACAGGGGCAGCTCATGCACAGCCCATGACATCATGAAGCAAGGGAGACTCAAAGTTGTGTGGTCGCTTTTGCGCAGGTAGCGAGGAAGCGGCCAAGGCGGCCAAGGCGCCGTCGAAAGACATCAAGACAGTGAACGCATCTGACGCTTTCTGGATCGAGCTGAACGTTCAGCTTCTGCAGGCAGGAGGGCGGGTTTTTTTGGCGGGAGGAGTGCGTGCTGATGTCCGCCCAAGTCCGCGGTGAGTGCTTCGTTGATTGGGGTTGCTTTTGTGGCTGCGAATCGCAATGACTGCGCGGGTACAGGTGCCTGTCTTTGCTGGGCTTCTGGGGGGAGGGGAATGCCTTCACCATACAAAAATTGAGTAGCTGAGTAGCTGAAACCGTAGGACACAAAATGGCTATGGGGATTGCGGTGAAGGCCTACACAGCCCCTATGCCCAACTCTCTAACCTAATTGACACACACACACACACACAAGAGGTTTTCTGTTGGCACTGCTCGATACCAGTATTAACTGGTCGGTCGCTCGAAGTCTGCAAGACAGTCAGGCATGCCGCTGGCATAAAATGGCATATGTATATTCCCACTGCAAGATGCGGGCCATTCGTAAGTCCGGCCTTTTCCTTTCAACTTTTTCACAGCTAGAAACACTTTGATACATGCAACTTCTTGTACCCCTCCATATACGTCGGCTTGCACACCGATATTTGTATTCGTAGACACGCACATACATCTCCATAAAACACATACATAGTCCAGCCGGTCTTCCAACTCCCCGTGCCGTCAGGTGACGGTGCGCGGCCGGACCTTGGTGCCCCTAGAGGACCACATTTGGAACGACGGGGACTTCAGGCACGTCTTCGTGTCTGAGCTGGGGGCCACTTGGCGTTTTCAAAACGCCGAAATGATCCGGTGCAAGCATCTCAGATGGGCTTTGAACTTATTTACACTTGAAGGTCCACACAAATGAGGATTAGAATCATCAAACTTTGGGGGGATTTCAATAGCTGAGGCAGTCGGAGGTGGCATCGGACATCCAGTACTGATCAGAGGAATGTCCCAAACTCAATCGTATCCAACCCCACAAGGAGACCAATGATGCATCCGGAGGTTGTCTCAGATCCTGAGAGTCACACCTCGCGAATAGGTTGCGTGGCTCACTTTAAGTGCGTAGCACATTCGGGTCCTTGCTCTCCCGTCCTGTGTCACTCTGTTTGACACTCTACCACTGCAAGATAAACGCGTGCGCCGAGGCAAATGAGGTTTGACCTATTTTCGGTGGTACCCCAAGGAGCCGCCCGCCCTTTCCAGTACCGCAGTCATAAGTTCCCCTGGTAGAACAGTGGTAGAACAGGGCTCCTATGGGCGCCTTAAAAAGATACATTTTGCCCATTTGAAACATGTTGCTTTTTCAACACCAAAATACCACCCTTTACAAGTTGCAATGTTCGTGTATAATGTAAGGATCCCTGTAGAAAAGCAAAACCACGCCTAGAATGTCACTTTCCCTTCAAGCTTTTCAAGAAATGAATGTGTTTTCATGGGGCACTCCCAAACTGGGCTTCGGCGTTTCCCCGGGCCTCAAAAAAGACGTGCACTCGGTTCAGTTCAAAGCATTTGCCAGCGGAATCCTCAATGTTCCACAAAGGACAAACAAGGAAACCTGACCCGACATTCCATCTTCTTTTCCACCCACAAGACGAAGCACCCCGTTTTTTCTTTCTCCAAAAGAACAGGAACCACAGCCAAACCCATTGGCTTTCAGGAGAACCCGCTTCTTTCTCAAACAAAGAAGAGGAACCACAGCCAAACCAAACCATTGGCCGACTTTGGTCTTAGGAGAAGGGCGCCACCCAGAAGACCACGGTGCAGTGCTCTGCTCTGCTGACCTCCTCCAACGCCACGGTGCGAGAGCTGCTGTCCATCCCCTTCCGGGCCACTTACTGGGCCTCGAAGCCCGCGAACTACTTGCCCTTCATGGACGTGCCTCGGATTCCTTTGGAGGGGCTGGGGCGAGGCGAGTGAGTGATCTGCTTTGTTTTCCACAGCTGAAAGCGATGTGGGGTCAAGATAGGTCCAGGTAGGCGATAAGGGGGTGGTTTGGGGCAGGCTTCCGAAGTGTTCCCAAGGGTTTCGGGGCGGGGATACCACTGGGCTTATTTTGATGTTTTTTTTTGGGGGGGGGGTTGGGGGGATCTGTGGCTTGAGGAAAGTGGTTGGACTGGGCGCTCCATTGAAGCCTTTGCATTGGATGTGTTGATGTGGGGGAAGATGTGCGGGTTTCAGGCAGTTTGGGGAGGTGGTTTGTTTTGTCTCGGCCTAAGGGCCGGCGGAGAGTGGGAGAAAAGGCTTGGACCGGCCTTCATGCCTTCCCCAGACGAGCAGATCTAGCAATGTATATTTTTACAGTAGAGCAATGATTCTCGCGTGTGGGCAGCTCTCATATCCTCACGCCAAACTCTCAGCGCCCCACTTGTTGGATTCCTCTGTTGACAACCCCAAAGTAGGGTGTTCTAAAGCACCAGGATCGGCCAATGTGCTTTTCTCGGACTTTCTTGATAGGAATATGGGGCTGTCTCAAAATAGGGGAACCTGAACACGGATGGTATCCTTTTGGTTTCCCCTTAAAACCAACCACAAAAAGGGGACCCAGCCCGAAAACGGATGAGCCACCTGGGCTGGGGCCCGGAAGCTGAGGAATGGGATCGCCTCTACGATGTGGAGGACCTGGAGGAGGACCGGCTGAGTTCCTGAAAGATGATGAAACCACAACTAGATCCCCCAGTAGTGCCCCTTCTCACCGTTTCTTTTTTTGGGGAGGGTTCCCCTGCTAAAATAGACCACAGAAAAAAGTTGGTAGCAACTTATTCTAAGCTCTCTACTGGAGGACCGTGACAAGGCAGACAATTTGTTCTTGAGTCGATCCAGGGACTGAACCGAGCTCTTTTCGGCCTTTTCCTCTCTGACTGAACCAGGAGTTCTGGGGTACTTCATCCGCATGTCCCGGCTTGCCGCCATTGTCCCGCGCTCCCAATCCTCTTTTTTTTTGGGGGGGGGAGGGGGGGGGGGGTGGGCAAACCCGGCAAACAACATTTTTTAGATATATATTGTTTGGGGCGCACACCGCGGCAAAAAAAATCAAAAACAAACAACAACCGCCTGGCCGGCGCGAGGACGAGTTCTGGATCGCCGAGCTCTTCGAGCCTGTGCGCCAGAAGTTCTTCATCCCCCCGCCCCCCAAGCGGCCGCCGCTCTTCTTCATGAAGGAGACTCGGCGCGTGGCTTGCGGGACGGGCCGCACGGCGGCCGGCTTGGGCAACTGGAGGGCAACCCCGAGAACCGCTTCTCAAACAAAGGCAACCAGGCAACCAAAGCCAACCAGCCATCCAGCCAACCAGCCATCCCGAATCAACCCGTAGTGACTTGCTTCAGGATTCAAGGCTCCTGAACCGCCCGTTCTGCTTCATGGGTGTGGTTTTTTTGAGAGATACCCTTTTTGCGGAATTTGGAGGACAACCAAGAGGAACACCACCATTTTTGGGGGTCCCCTAAAACAAGACACACCCACATGTTTTCATGCAAGACCGACACAATCTGTATAACAAGGTTGGAGCCTCGGTTTTGGGCGTTGCTCCTTGGGGCGGTTACGAAACCACGATTTCCGCGTTTTCCGTGCTTTTTCTCCTCGTGAGGACGAGCCCATCCAGCCAGACACCACGGTGGTGTGCATGGTGGGCATGCACCAGGAGGCCAAGGCGCGGATCTGGAAGGAGATCTATCTCTACCGGGATCGCCGGATGATCCAAGTCTTCGGCATCAGGCAGGGGCTTTGGGGCAGGGAGAAGGGGGGGGGGAGGGGGGGGGGGGGGGGGGGAGAAGGGGGGGGAGAAGGGGCAGGAGCCCCCGTTGGCGGCATGTCTGCCGGGAAAAGCAGTCAGGAGTTAGAAGGAAGGGCCTGACTTGCAACAAAACCAAATCAAGGACTAGATGTACAAAGGGAGCTGCCGGTAACACGTCTTCTCGTCGTCTCTGAACTCAGTGGGCCTTGCAGCCGTGGCGATTCAGCAGGCTGGGAGGCCCTCGCAAGTGAGCATCCAGCGGCCCCTTCGGGCGTGCAGTGGCTCCAGAAGAACTCGCCTTTACTTTGGACAGTGACCAACAAAAACGAGCCCGCGAATTACCCGGTCAGTGCCAGATCTGCTCTTATGCCCACGTTCGAAACTGATGCCCATGCCATTTGTCCCCTGGCCTCCTCAAATAGCAAGAGCTTTGCGTGCCGTTTGGAACACACGTTCCATGGACAATCTTGGTTCAGGCAAATTATCCACCTGACGGCCAGGAGTTTAGATACATTCCTACGAAGGTAGCACTGACAAGCTCCGATTGAGTGCTTTGACACTATGGCATAGGCTTCAGTGTAACCAGTGGCCTTCTCCAACAAGGCGCACACTTTGCGCCAAGCAAAACGGCCCGCCTTACCGCCACGTGTGCCCACGTGCAGTGGGCACTTTTCTCAGCCTCGGTGGGAGGTCAACCTGAAATACTTCCCCGAAGTATACCCTGCGTCACCCGTCAGAGATGCAAGGGGAACCCAGCATCAGTCAACCCGCCGATTGATAGTGTCCCAGTTTGGAGAGGAATTGGAGGAAGACCCTATTCAGCCTCCAAGTTTTCATCAACTAGGGGCGATATTGGTGCGTGTCAAAGTAGGGAGACTTCCCCAAAAAGGGTACCGAGCCTCAAAGAAACGCACACACACACACATATTGGGGAGTTGTCAAAAGTATGGTCCCCTTTTGGACCCTGGTGCCGCCTGGTGCCGCCTTTTTAAAGGGGCTGCCAAAAAGGACCCCTTATTTTGACCCAACCCACACTAAGCTTTCCCTGGAGCTTTCACGTCTTGCCAGTGGCTACGGGCAGCAGCTCTACCGTCAGCTGGAATACTCCAGCGCCTGGGAAGCAAGTCGTTCGAGCGGAAAACATCAAGTCGCTCCGGGTTCCGGAATCCTCTCCAGCAAGCTTGACGTGGACCCAAAAAGAGAAACCCGAAAAGGAACTTCCACTGAAGCTGATGGCTTTTTATGTGAAGCAGACCAGAATTAGGGTAGCTGATCTCCTCACTTCCAGGGAAACTTTGCCACAAGCAGAAGTCATTTAGCCCCTTGATGGAGGCATGCGAGGCGAGAAATTCCTTGCCGTTGTGAATCGGGTGGTTTTTGGAATCGGACCCCAAAAGGTCGTTTGCTCTTTGGTTCCCCTCAGCCACCAAAACACCTTGGTACCAACTCACATAAGGTCGCAACGCTGCGATTAGGCTTGCCCATCAATCTCTGCGCTTGCGTTGCATTCCGCTCAATCAGTTTAGTCGCTTGACGAAATGCGCAGCTCGCTTCATTCACTTAATCTACATCAAGTTGCGGATTCGATCTTTTCGTACCGGACAAATGCACCCTAAAACCGCCCACACAAGGCTGGGAAGGATGGCAGGAACAGTTGGTTTGGGGTACCACTTGCTTCTTTGGACTTTGGGCAGTGTCAGCTTGGAATGTTTCTTGGGGACCATACTACATCGTGACCTAACCGGGGGGGAAGGATGATTTTTAACATGCCGGCTGGGGCTCTATGGGATCCTCCTCAACCCTCCAGGTGTGCGCAGACAAGAGCCTCACGAGGTGTTTTTGAGGGCTTTGGGGAAAACCTGAGACCTGTTTCCTTTCTGGGAGGTGAGGCTGCGACCTCTTCCGTTCATAGGGCTGCCCCTTACCTTCTGGCTTCAATAGAGTCGGCCGTTCGCTAGCACCGTTTGCCCCTGTTGTTTGGTGGGTTCTTGCCTGAAAATGGTCAACTCCAGGAGGGTTCCCTTTTAATATCACTCGGGTCACTAGCTTCAACTAGGTATGTAGCACCTGTGGGAAATTTGGAAGATCAAACTTACACTTAAAGGCTGTGGGGGGCCATTTCCCTGTCCAGAGGCAATCATATTGGGCCCGGCCACACTGAGTGGCTTGTTGGCTTCCCCGCAGATCCCCGAAAGAGAAGCAAGCAAAGACACGCCGTGGCACGCTCACATGAATTCCTGGCCTTATCATTGGCAGTCTACGGTTGGTGAGGAGAACATACAAGCTGTGGAATTTGACATCCCACATGTTTCGATGAGACCTTCGCGCTGGGGAAACTTACAGATCCTGTCTGGACTCAGGATTTGCATTTCACTAGTGTCTCAAAGTGAAGCAAGCAATAACATATACATTCTATAACTGGGCCTAATCATGACGTTTTGGTGGAAACCCCCGTGTCCTCTTGGGTGGGCGGGTGCACTTGAGGCAATGCGCGGCTCTGCTTGAGGGAGCTGCAGCCTGCACTGGACGAACGTCCACAGCCGTGGGCAGTCTGGGAACGCTACGAGGCGACTGGAAGGGGTGGATGCCAATGGGGATCCCTTCTAGGTCCCCCAGTAGTGCCCTTTTGCCGTTTCTTTTCTTGGGGAGGGTTCCCCCACTAAAATAGACTACAGGAAAAAGTTGGTAGCAACTTATTCTATTTCTCTACTGGAGGACCTAGATGCGGATCCTTCTTAAATCGTTTGAGAATCTTCTCCAGCTGAAAGCGATTTGGGGTTGGGCAGGGATGCGCACATTTGCCCTAAGATCTTGACAAGTTTTTGATCTCACTCAAATTCTGAAAAATGAGCCCAGGTGCTATGCCCAACCCCCTTGAAAGCTGTCCCAAACCGCCCAGATCGAGCCCATCTGGGCCTGTCGACCCCCCTCTGGCGACTTGGGTAAACGAGGGACGGCAGTTTCAACACAATTCAACCTGATTGGAGGATGGGGACATGGGGGCACGGATAGTAGGACTTTCCTGCAGTTTTGCTTGCACACATTTGGGTGGGTCAAAAATAGGTGGATCTGCCAGAGACTCGTTTTCGAGTTCCCCAAGTTGGATCCACACACTTGGGTTCCCGTTTCACTTCTTGGGTGTCCAATGTTTGGCTTCCCTCAATTCTCCATTCGCTTTCAGAAATTGGTTTCCGATGCTCCCGTTTTGTTCTTCGGCAATCACAGAATAGCATCCAATCCGCACGCTGAGTAGTACCTTTCACATCTGCAGAACCCATACGGGTGTGGTGCTGTTGGGCAGAGCACCGGAGCTTATCATGGTTGTTGTTGGGAAACAAATTGCATTTTTGCTTATTGTGATTTAGTGGGAAATCCTCATCTAACTGCAAAAATTATTTGTTTGCTCCCCTTCCAACAACAACCAAGTTATTCGTTCGGCAAAGGGGGGATTTGCAGGGCGAGCGCCCGAGTTGCGGTGGGCAGGCTGGGGGCTCCAGTTGCGACCTCGTCAACCACGACGCTTCCACCACGGTGAGCCGCACAGCTGTCAAAGGCGGTGGGGGGCGGTGGATGGATGGAAGCGGAAGCCGTGGCTTGACTTTGCATGTTGCTTGGATGCTAGGACTTTAACTTTTTGCCAACGACTTGGTTTTCCGTATTAAACCAATAAAAGTTAAAAACTTTTAGCAGGGGAGCAGTAAGCAACCGAGGTGAATCCCAAGGCCCGAAGAGAGTCAGGAGCTTCCACGGGTCCAACTCGTGGCCACGGAAGCAACTGTTCGAGCTTAACCTCCTTTTTGCCGGCTTCCCAAACCTTGGTTTGGTGGGAGCTCGGCTTGGAAGTTGGGGCTGGCGTCGAAGTCAACCAACAAGAAGAATTAGGGGTTCGAAGTCCCAAACCACCAATCCAAGCCACCAACCAAGGGTTTCCTCCCTGGCTTCAATTTCAGATTCTGGTTGCTTACGCGTTTCTCTCCCATCCGCAGGTATCAACGCAAACGCAGGGTCGTAAAATTTAGTAGCCTCCCGCCGTGTTTCCTTCCTTGGAGTTGATCGCACATGTTGAGCAGGGAGGAGAGAGCATCACTAAAGTTGAACATCTTATATCTTGGCCAGGGAACAAAGTCAAGGCTTGGTACACACCAAACATGTGGGCGTGTCAACCTTTCTCTCCTAGACGGACCTGGAAGGTGACTTCCATGTTAGGGTGTGGGAGGATGTCTCATCTCTTTACCCCCCAAACATGGCGAAAGAACATATATCTACTGGCTGAAACAGTTGCAGGCCTGAGGGGTTGGGGTCGGTGTAACGGCAGGGTTGGCTGAAGGGGATGCTGTGGCTGCGTCTCTGAGAAGGTGACACCCTTGAAGATGCAGCCAAGCTATGGGTTTTTCTCCTCTGGGTGCTGGTTTCCTTTTAGTTTCCCTTTACAACCATCGACAAAGGGGTCCCCCTATTTCAAGAGAAAATCATGTAGTCATGGTAAATCTGCACCATGTAAGCGGAACCGATCCTCCCAAAATGAGGCTAAAGACGCCTTCCAAACTGGTACCATGAAACAAACATGTCTGATATCCCCAACAGCCCCGAAAACCTCTGGACTCTCCCCGAAAGCTGCCCCAAGCCACACCGGTCGAGCCTTCCTGGGCCTATCAACCCCAAATCGCTTGCAGCTGTTGGGGAAAAAGGACACACCCGTTTTCCAGCGATGCTGTGAGTGCTGTGCATTCCCCACCCCGTCCGCAGGCTCTGGCGGGTTCGGTGGGGAGGTTGAGGCTCAGACCGACCCAATGGACGATCCCGAGGACGGTGAATTCACTTTGACCAGATGTTTTTTGTTTTGTTTTTTGTTTTTCCCCAGACACACCAAAAACGGTCGCTTTGTTTGTGTTTTTGCTTTGAAACCGCAAAATTGGGTTGCCTCAAAAAAGACAGACCCCTTGTGGTGCGCCTGACAATAGGGGCCCTCAACATGATAGACTGTTCCTTCGGTTTTTCCGCACGACACAAAAAGGGTATACAGCCTCAAATATTGGCACCCCCATAGTGGCGGTCAACATGACCGCCATTTCGCGCAGCCAAAGGGATCACAATTAGCATCCAAAGATGGGAGAAGCCTCTATCATGCATATTGACTGGCCTGATGGACAGGACGAGTCTGGTCATCGCCCGAAAAGCGGGATGTTTGACGTCCCCCAATCATATTTTAGTGGATGAAGTTAGAAAGTCACTCCAACGGTCCAGAAAGGCAAGGCTGTGGTTGACTGAAAGTGGTTTTGTAGGACAAGCCCAGGTTTCAAGCGAACGGCTCCAACCGATGGAACAAACTCTGTTTCTTCCCCGTCATATTTTCTCGAGTCCAGGTGGAACTGTATTTTCTGTTTTCGGCCTCTGACACAAATGGCGTCAGCGCTGAATGGCTGACAAGTACACCGCACCTCAAATGGGGCAGCCTAGCCTCTGAGATGCATAACAGCTCCAGTTCAGGGACAACATCCTGCACCAGTCCGGTGGTTTATGCCAGCCTTAGGGTTTCATTCCATCCGACTGCGAGGTTAAACAAAAGTGCGCATCTGCAGTACAGTGGAGGCCAACTCAATATTGCAAGTAATCAACACACACCCAACCCCACAAAACCGTGGGAAATTACGGCGAATCAGACATCCGTAGCGCTAGTTTATGGCAATTGCGGGCGAGGAGTGGGACGAGGTCAACTCAGGGGGCGAGCGCTCGACCAACGCTGCTGTGAAAGAGGATGAGCAGGACGCGTCTTCGTTGTGGAAGGGTTGTGGGGGAGGAGGGAGGGAGGGGAGGGGAGGGAGGGGAGGGGGAGGAGGGGAGGGGGAGGGAGGGGAGAGGGAGGGGAGGGGAGGGGAGGGGAGGGGGAGGGGAGGGGAGGGGAGGGGAGGGGTGGGGAGGGGGAGGGAGGGGAGGGAGGGGAGAGAGGAAGGAGGGAGGAAGGAGCGAGGAAGGAGCGAGGAAGGAGGGAGGAAGGAGCGAGGAAGGAGGGAGGAAGGAGGGGGATTTTGGGAAGGACCTCCACAAGGCCTTTTGTGTCGAACATTGATTGCGATTCCGGTTGGCCTGGTAGCGAACCAGAATCAATCGGGGCCATCTATTTTCCCAAACGGATACCCATGCCTTTGGCTCCAGTGTAGAATCTTTTAAATGGGTCCACCAGCTGATTTAAAGGATCCGCTTGTAAGGCAGGTGGCTTGTTGTTTCCGTCAAGCTATCCTGAGGTGAAGCTGTGGCTGTCCGAGCTCAAGAGTTGCATCCGTCATTTGGGTGTGTTTGGGCTCGGTACCCTTTTTGGCTCGTGGCTGCAAATGGAAGCCAAAGGGAAACCACTGGAGGATACACCTCAAGCTCTCTGATACTGGTAGAAACCCTTTGCAAGAGCAGAGGTTAATTTCAATGATATGGCCAGAACGTGTCCTTTGCGGAAACTTCTTTGGCTGCTCTCCAGGTTTCAAAGGGCAGTTTCTTTTTGGAGCCAGGGAACTTGGTACAAGGAAAAAAACAGATTTGTACACAAAACAGGGGTACCCTCAAAGAAGGGCACGCCCATATACACATAATTCAACAAGGCCACGTCAAGTCTTCCCTGAGGTCGCTATCACTCAAACCCTCCCCAGCTTGGGGCCAGTGAGTTGTTAATGAGCTCATGCGCATCTAGTTGTCATCTGTAAGCTGAAATCGGAGCCATGTCCATTGAACACAAACCCCTAAACAACACAACCCCGACAAAAAAGGGTACCTTTAAAGATGGACATGACTTTAAAGAGTTGACAGTGGGGTGGGGGGTGGGGGGGGTTGGGGGTTCAAGTAACATTTCTTAGGTGCAGGATGTTGTAACATTCAAACCAAAAAAACCTGGAAAAACACAAAACCATTTGCGTGTGATATAGTTAGTGAGTCTAGGATCTTCTGGTGGACATCACTTTGGGTGAGTCATGTCCCCCCAACCCCCCACCCCCCCCACTCTCCCCCCTCCACACTCCCCCCTCCCCACTCCCCCCACCCCCCTCCCCACTCCCCCCACCCCCCTCCCCACTCCCCCCACCCCACCCCCCACCCCATTCTCCGACTCCAGGAGCTGGAGGAGGACGGCATCATGCGGCGCCGCAAGCCGCTGCGCGCGGTGCCTGCGGAGCTGCTGGCCACCGCCTGCCGCAACGGCCACGAGCTGCAGCCGGAGAAGAAGAAGAGCCCCGCGGCGTCGCCGTCGGCGCAGTCGGCGCAGTCGGCGCAGTCGGAGCACTCGGGAGTCGCCTGGAAACCATCCGAAAGCGCCAATTCCCCGGCCGAAAAGAGAAGACAAATAAGGCAAACAAAGCAAATGAGAGGGCTAGCGCCATTCCATGGTTGTTGTTGGGAGACATTTTACATGTTTGCTTATTGTGGTTGAGTGGTTGAAATCCAACCACATATATAACTGCTAAAATTCAATTTTTGGCTCCTCTTCCAAATATACATACATACATACATACATACATACATACATACATACATACATACATACATACATACATACATACATACATACATACATACCTACCTACCTACCTACGTACGTACGTACCTACATACATACATACATACATACATACATACATACATACATACATACATACATACATACATACATACATACATACATACATACATACATACATACATACATACATACATACATACATACATACATACATACATACATACATACATACATACATACATACATACATACATACACATACATACATACATACATACATACATACATACATACATACATACATACATACATACATACATACATACATACACATACATACATATACATACATACATACGCATACATACATACACATACATAAATACATACATACATACATACATACATACATACATACATACATACATACATACATACATACATACATACATACATACATAACTACATAGATACATACATAGATAGATACGTACGTACATACATACACACAACAGTACATAACATACATAGCATACATAACATACATAACATACATACCATACATAACATACACAACATACACAACATACATAACATCACATACACATCAATACACATCAGATAACATCACATAACATCACATATCGTTACATAACACTACATACTGTAACACTACATAACAGTACATACCATTACATAACACTACATAATATTACATAACATTACATAACCTTCCATAGCATAGCATTACATTACATATCATTACATAACATTACATTACATAACATTACATTGCATAACATTACATTGCATTACATTGCATTACATTGCATTACATTGCATTACGTTGCATTACATTGCATTACATTACATTACATTACTTTACATTGCATTACATATTTACACTACATACATACATATATATATATATATACATCTGTGTACATACATGCAATACTTGTATAAACACGTATGAGCATGTAAAAGGACCTCTTGGGCAGAGGCTCACTCCGGGACGCTTGAGGCAACCGCTGCAACTTCTGCAGCGCGAGCGGCACGGCCTACCGCTGCAGGGACTGCGACTACGACCTCTGCGACGCCTGCCAGAGGAACCTCTCCAGGCCCTTGGTGGTAGGGGAGCCCTTGCGGAGCTGGGTATCCAAATTGGCCGAGGAGGGAGCTAAGGAGCTAGCGATCGGAGTTCTGGAAGGACATGGTACAGGTCCATGAATCTGGGTGCTGAGAGGGTACGGGTCAAAGTATGGGGGCCTAGAAGAGTGTTTTCCTTTCGGCTTACCTTTAAAAAGAAGTATCCTGGAAAGGGCACCCTCAACAAACTCAAGCCGTCCCCTTTCGGCTTCCTAGCAGGAAGCCCAAAGCGGATTGCTGGCATACTTTGTGTCAACAGCATCTAGGGGATCAAAACCTGATCAAACCCCATGTATTTTATCTTTTCAGTAGTTTTTCTGGTGCTTGTTTGAGTGAGGCAATGCCAAGTTGCGTGATATTGAGTGGTGGAGATCTTGACGGCATTTGGGTATGTATCAAAATCTGGGGACCCCCCACCAGGGTGGTTCTCCTCTCAAAAAAAGAGAGACGCCCCGCTCTGCCTTTTTCCGTGTCCCCTCGCCGGATTCAGATGCCAGGCGCGTCGCGGTGAGGTTCCAGGAGGGCGACCGCATCATAGTGAAGGGCAGCGGGTACACCCGCAAGGACGGGAGATGTGTTTGTGAGAATGGGGTTCGGACCGTTGTTTCGTTGGTATTAGGAAAGCATTTTTCCTTTTTGGGGACTAGTTTGAGAAACTGCCAGAGGGGCTTGGTTGCCAAATTGCCAAAGCATGTGATGGTTGACTTTGCGACCCATGAATATGGATATGACTGCGGGCAAAACACGCGCCAATGCATTTTTTGATTTTTCCTGCACCAGAACGAAAAGGGGATGGTTAGTTTGTTGTTTTTCCGGTCCCCGGCCACAGAAAAATGCCCCAAGTTCTCTGCCAGACGAATTCGTGGGCCCGACTCTCCCGTGGGTGGCTCCTTTGCACTTGGTCCCGTTGGAAGGTATGTATTATCTTTGCGGACAATATAAATTCGTATTTATTGATGTTCATTGACTAATTGGAGAGTTTATAGGTTGCTCCGCGTTATCTATAACCTCCGGGATACACACAACAACGCTTCAAGCGTTAAGCCATTTCATGGACACGGGTAAGAAGGGATACACGGGGAAAGAGCATTTGTCAGTCACAGCCATTTTCCTTATTTCGAAGAACATAGTCCGAATCATCACGGTTGATATGACTGGATGCCGGCGGTTCCCGGGCCAGCTTTCAGCGAGCGAAAGGTTGCCAGATGGTTTGGATGGTCAACTCAAGTCAGGTGAGCCATATTCAAAACCCGTGTAAGTGAAGGTTGGTATGGACCAGACCAAGCCAGAAGTAGACCTTTTTAACACCAGCTTTCGATTGTGACCCAACTCGAGTCAGGTAAGTAGACCGCAGCTACTGGGGGCAAAAGCTGGAACTAGTTGGCTGCTACCCAAGTGAAGTCCCCAAGCAGAGGGACCCCATCAACCAATTGGTAAAGGAAACGTTGAGCCACACCCACGCGTGCTTAGATTCCGGTAGGTCCTTGCAAGCTGAGGATGATGTCTCCGGTTGGCGACCATTCAATCCAACAATGCGGAACTTGTGCTCTGGCCATGGAACATGTTGGAATACACGACAGGGGCTGGCATCCCTGCAGGGCATGTGTGGCCCCAATTTGAACCCATCGTGATGTCCCCTAAAGTGGAAAATGCAGGTGGGTGGGTAGGTGGGTGGGTGGGTGGGTCATTTGATTTCCCTCCAGCAACCCTCGAAGGGGGAGGGTACCATATGGTGGACACTTAAGGCGATTGATTTTCCAACCACCGTCTTTATGGGCTATTCGGGTTGGACTCTGAATCGCATGTCACCCATATGGGCCCCAGACAAGACCAGCGCTAGGACGGGGTGGACTGGCGATTGTGCTTCTACACCGCTAACGACTGCTGCTTCTCCTTCGCCCCCTGCACCCAGCGCAAGTGCATCCTGCGGAACTCCATGATCGATGCCCAAAAAGGCGCGAGCGACGCGGTGGGCGAGGGTTGAGGAGGGGACTCGGATGGAGGGGTGCTGGTGGAGTGGGTGGGGGTGCTATGGCATTGCTGGCTGTTTCGAGGAGGTTTGGCTTGAAAAGAATTGTCGAATGGTCCGCATCTTCCTGTGCTTCTGAGGATTCCAAAGGACTTCTTGCGAGCGGAAACTTTAGGTTTTTGCGTTTCCCTGGACTCGTGGGATGAACATCTTGCCCAACCCCGTTGCCGCATTTGCCTTTGCGTCTTTGTCTGGGTGTGTGTGTGTGTGTGTGTGTGTGTGTGTGCGTGAGTGCGTGAGTGCGTGAGTGCGTGAGTGCGTGAGTGCGCGAGAGTGCGCGAGTGCGCGAGTGCGTTGTGCGCGTTGTGCGCGTTGTGCGCGTTGTGCGCGTTGTGCGCGTTGTGTGCGCGTTGTGCGCGTTGTGCGCGTTGTGCGCGTTGTGCGCGTTGTGCGCG
The DNA here is from genome assembly GCA_963377175.1 of Effrenium voratum. NCBI lineage: Eukaryota > Dinophyceae > Suessiales > Symbiodiniaceae > Effrenium > Effrenium voratum. The sequence continues at coordinate 122,034 of CAUJNA010000052.1, read as the reverse complement.
TTGTGCGCGTTGTGCGCGTATGCAAGTGCGTTGCGTGCGCGTGCGTGCGTGCGTGCGTGCGAGCGTGCGAGCGAGCGAGCGAGCGAGCGAGCGAGCGAGCGAGTGAGTGAGTGAGTGAGTGAGTGTGAGAGTGTGAGAGTGTGAGAGTGTGTGAGTGTGAGAGTGTGAGAGTGTGTGTGTGTGTGTGTGGGTGTGTGTGCGTGTGTGTGTTTTATGGGCGACTATAGCACTTGTTGCAAAGATCAAACCTACACTCGATTGCCTTCACACAATATAAGCTGCCGACAAAGTTACTAGTGGTTTGCACCAACAATCATGACTGAATGCGGTTTTCACGTACCTGGTTCCAATTCCCTTCTGGTCCCCGAATATGGGACCCACCAGGGACATGGTTCATTTTGAAAGCAAATGGTCCAAACCCAAACCCTCCATGTTTGTGGGTTTTCTGGTGGTTCAATCAACTACCAGGGCCATCAACACCGCCCCTACCCCCCTTCCCCCCCCCTACCCCCCCCCACCCCCTCCCCCCTACCCCCCCTCCCCCCTAACCCTCCCTCCCGTCGGCTCCTGCCAGGCAGCGAGATCCGGTCCGGCGGCTGCCCACTGGGCGCCGAGGGCGAGGAGTTCGAGGTGTCCTTTGAGAAGTCCGACGAGGCGCGGGGCTTGGGGGGAGGCAGGTGTCGGGGACGGACCGCGTGGGTTTTTGTTTTGGGGGTTGGTTTTTGTTTTGGGGGGGGGGGGGTCGAGGGGCAGGTCCGGGACGGGCAGGAGGCTCCGTGGGTTTTTGGGGTCGAGGGGCAGGTCCCGGAAACGGACCGGTTGCAGGCTCCGTTGGTTTTTGTTTTGGGGGGGGGGGGTCGAGGGGCAGGTCCGGGACGGGCAGGAGGCTCCGTGGGTTTTTGGGGTCGAGGGGCAGGTCCCGGAAACGGACCGGTTGCAGGCTGCGTGGGTTTTTGGGGGTCGAGGAGCGAGGGGCAGGTCCCGGGGACGGACCGGTTGCAGGCTCCGTGGGTTTGTGGGTGTATATTTTGTGGTTCCTTCTGGGATCCCGAAAAAGTCCGACTGGATTTGAAGATCACCTTTTGAAGCTTGAAGTGAGTTTCGTTTTCCTGGTTTAAGGGAGAAATATAGGGAACCCTGTTCGTTGTTGGATCCGCAATATTTTGAGTGGCGAAAGCTGAATTCATTTATATCGGACCAGAGTTTGTGCCTGCTGCTCTTGATTTCCATCTAGTTGACTGCAGAGTCAACCTCAGTTCTGGAGCAAGCCTGAGTACGGTTCCAGGCAATTTTGAGTACAAGTGAGAGGTGCTATGACCAAACCACCCCCAGCTTCTTTGCTCTCCGAAAAAAAGTGAAGGTCTTGACCCAAGACCCCCAACTTCTGGGATTTCCGTGAGCCACCGGCCCTTTTTGGGTTCCAGGTGAACCGTTGGTCTCGTTCTTCGGGTTTTCGGTTCGGTCCGCCGAGGGCTTTGAGCTGAAGATCAACGGGGAGCGCCAGGCGGATTTCGACTTCCCCGACCGCTCCGCCGAGGCCAAAAAGCCGCGGCTTGTGGGGCGGGTGGGGGGCCGGGGGGGTGGGGGTGGGGGGTTTGGGAGAGGGGCACCTTCCCAGGATCCCGCAACTGGTGGAGTTTTGGTTGGATCCAACGAAACCAAGGGGTAGAGTCAAAGAAGAGGTTGGGAAAATGGATGAAAAGGGACGATCCCAAGAAGACATTGGTGTGGATATCCACCCTTTGCCATTTGTTACATGGTTTGGGTAGACCTCTTTTGGTGCCAGGCATTGATTGTGGCTCATTTGGTGATTCGGCGGGTGGGGCGATTGGATGCGAGGGCGAGGGGGTGCAGGGGTGTGGAGGATGCAACCGTGGGCATTTTAGTAGATGGTTCTACAACTTGGTTTCGGAGAGGTCATAGAAAGGAAGATATAACCTATAATACCATGTTGGTAAACCATAAGCCACAGGATCTTGGGCGTGGCTCATTTGGGCTTATTGGTTTGTCTACAAATGAGGACCCCCATCCATT
>CAUJNA010000052.1:75000-110000 GCA_963377175.1 Effrenium voratum | reverse complement strand
GACAATATTAGTAGGTGGTTCTACCTGGACAAATTGGGATTATTGTAAGGCTCATACAATCTGTACAACCATGTGTTACTAGAGACCCAAGTCTGCTCGGCTTGTGAAAAGCCGCTCGTTTGGTTTCAGGTGAAGCTGGTGAAGGTCAAGAAGATCATGTGCACCGGCATGCGGGGCTGGGGCGCTGTGATCATCAAGCGCTTCAGGGACAACATGGGCCGCCCGGATCTCTACTTGCTGGACTTGCTGCACACCAAGGCGGCGGCTTGGGCCTGCTCGGGCCTGCTTCGGGTGGTGTCGGTTGGGTCGGCCCTTAGCTCCATTTGGATCGCTGGTCCAACTTGGTGGAGGTTTGGGAGTCTTTTTGTGTGTGTGTGTGTGTGTGTGTGTGGTGTGTGTCTGTGTGTGTGTGTGTTGTGTGTCTGTGTGTCTGTGTGTTGTGTTGTGTTGTGTGTTGTGTGTTGTGTGTTGTGTTGTGTTGTGTTGTGTTGTGTTGTGTGTGTGTGTTGTGTGTGTGTGTGTGTCTTGCTCGTTAGCTTGTTAAGCAGAGAAACAAAAGAGTCAGAGACATAGCTCAAGGATCTGGCCTCAATGGCTATTTCTGATTCAAGCTTGTAACTTCCTCTCGGATTTCCTCAGACATACAGCTCACATGTGCCGTTTCCTCATAGGGGTAACAGACACCACGTCCGTGCGCGCGGCGAGGCAGGATCACCTTTGCACCACCTGGCGGATGCGTTGTCCAGGGCGGAGAACCTGTCCTACATCCTGGCGTGGACGGCTACGAACCCCTGGGAGGCTTTCCGGCGATTTGGCTTGCGGGCGTTTGTCAAGTCGTGGCATGTCACCGGATGTATCCACCGGATGACTTGGGTTCTTCCCTTGAAAGTGAGGGATGTCCTCATAAAGGTGGCTGTGGCCGCTTTCGGAGCACTGAAAGGTGTCAACGCGCCGATCCAAAGGGAGAAGGAGTGTTAAATGATAACTTAGGAGTTCTGAGGCAGGCTATGTGAGAACAGGCAACTTCCATTGACCCAGAGGGAAACAAGAAGGAACGGCTGGCTCTGGCTTGAAGGCAGAAGTGGGGAAGCACGTTCTTTGATTGGTGACAGGACTTGAACGAAGGCCCCTGAACCGGCAGAGTTGCCTTTCATTCTGCCACCAAGTTTTGAGGTGTTTATGGCTTGGAGCGGCAGACGTTGAATCGAGGAGAAGATGCAGAACGCCCATTGAAGAACCTTTTGCAAGGGAAGAGCAAGTTGAACCCCTCTTAGAACCCTCCCACCAACAAGCAGGTTATTCTCCTTTTGATTTCCCTTGAAACCAACCTGACAAGCGCAGCCTCAAAAAAACAGGGAGGGGTATTTATTTTAGGATTTTTTTTTTCTTTTTTTTTCTTTTTTTTTTTTCGCTTTTGGCTTCTTGGCTTCTTGGCTTCTCGGCTTCTCGGCTTCTTGGCTTCTTGGCTTCTTGGCTTCTTGGCTTCTCGGCTTCTCGGCTTCTGGGCTTCTGGGCTTCTTGGCTTCTTGGCTTCTTGGCTTCTTGGCTTCTTGGCTTTTCGACTTCTCGGCTTCTCGGCTTCTTGGCTTCTTGGCTTCTTGGCTTCTTGGCTTCTTGGCTTCTTGGCTTTTCGGCTGCTTGGCTTCTCGGCTTCTGGGCTTCTAGGCTTTTCGGTTTTTTGCTGGTTTATGCGGCTTTTGGTGGCTTTTTGGCTTTTCGCATCCTCTGCATTCCCAGTTCCTCTTCGGCAAGTGGCGTTTTTCCGACATCATGGGGGGGGCTGCCGCCCCCCCAACCCCCCCGCTACGTTTTAGATTTTCTGCAGAGATTTAATTAGTTGCACCCCTAGTTGAATCATCAATTCTTCGAACATCATGGGGGGGTTGCACCCCTAGTTGAATCATCAATTCTTCAACCATCATGGGGGGGGGCTGCCGCCCCCCCCAACCCCCCCGCTACTTTTTAGACTTTCTACAGAGATTTAATTAATTGCACCCCTAGTTGAATCATCAATTCTTCGAACATCATGGGGGGGCTGCCGCCCCCCGCAACCCCCCCGCTGCTTTTTAGACTTTTTGCAGAGATTTAATTGCACCCCTGTTCGAATCATCACTACCCCGCTCTGTTTGTCTTAATTGTTTTTTTTGTATCTTTGTTGCTGGGATTGAAATGCCCTCCTGTTTGAAGCATCATTGTTTTGACCCCGTCAACCCGCCAGCTACATTTTTGGATTTTGTTACCCACGATTTGTTGGTGATGCTAGGGATGTTGGTCGGACATGCGGGGGATGTTGAAAACGATGCTGGGGATGTTGACGAGCTAGTGTAAAATGCGTCAATTTCGCGAGAAAATGCTGTAAAATACGACATTTTGCTGGCCCGGACGAAAAAAAAAAAAAAACACCCCCCCAAAAAAAAAACACGAAAAAACATCCCAAAATAGATCCGCACCCAAAAAACATACCCCCGTAGATTCACATAGCCTTCCATCTTCGTAGAGCCCGGAACCCTAGAGGCGGGGGAGAGCTGTCTGCGAGTGGAGCGCGTGGAGATGCCCCGGCTGCAGCTGTCCTGGGACGTGCGCCGCGGGCCGAAGGGCGGCCCGGCAAGCAGACAAGCCAGGGGTGTTGTGTTTTTTGAGGGTGGATTTGAAGTTAGGTTTCCTTAGTAGTGCCCTTTTACCCTTTTTTTGGGAAGGGGTTCCCCTACTAAAATAGACTGCAGCAAACACCCATCCATTTTGGGGGCGCCTTGTTTTGAGACACACCCACTACAAGTTTCGACCAAAAATGTAGACCCCCGCAATGGCGTCCCTGCATTTCCACAGTTCGGTGCTATCCTCTGAGTCCATTTTTTGTTTCCCAAGTGACGGACCCACCAAAGGGTTCTATTCTAATTGCTGCCAGGGTCACTGGGCTGAAGCATAAGCTGAAGGCTCGCGAAGGTCTGTAGGCATCTCCTGGGCTCACGGATGGGTTTTAGGGCCACCTTTCTGTGATACCAATCACATACAACCAGTGACAAAATACTGATGGACATCGGCCACTTTGGTAGTGCAGAAAGAGAGTTTTTCCATAAACGTGTTGAGAGTGGTGCATGCTGGAGTAGGACTATTTTGCTGCCCTTGCATGCTTGTTTCTGTCATCTAAATCAGACGATGATGAGTCTAGTGGAATGCTTGAAGCCTGTGCTATTGCTATTGTGATCGTTGTTCTTGTCAGCCTCAGCTTGGCCATTGGATTTTCTGGTGGTACTTGTGGGTGCAGCGGCAAACGTGGTCCTCGTTTCTGATCTCCGTTCAGGTGAGCAGCGCTTGTACTCGGTGGATCACTCCCAGCGACTTGGACTTTCGGGTTGGTATTTTTTGGACTTGAACTTGGCACCAACCTGCATTGGTTTGTGCCTGAGTGACAGCGGGCCTATCGCACATTGCAGGCAAAGTCTATGCGGCTGAATGAATCTGAATGAGAGGGAATAGATGCAAGAGGGAAGGAGTCGCCATGGGTCTGCATCCGCGTGCATTTGTGGGAGGCGACCACAAAGAGTTTCTTGGAGATGTACTTGCCTACTTGCCGGCTTGCCAAGCAAGATTTGGTCTCAATTCATGCTTCATGTTAACTTTACTACCATGTGACACTCTGTTTCGATCTTTCGCGCAGCCAAGTACCAGAGGGTCACTGAGCAACTGAAGTATAAACGGATGGTGAAGGTCTGTAGGCATCTCCTGGGCTCACGGATGGGTTTTAGGGACACCTTTCTCAGGCTCCTTAAAAGGTACATGTTGCAACCAAAGGGAAACCACCATTTACAAGTTGCAATGTTCTAGGTGTTTTTCATGTAAGGATCCCTGTTTCTGTTTGCAAGTCGCGATTCGGCGAGCCAGCTGACGCCGCGAGGCTCTTCCTGCCGACACGCCCGCCTTTCGGGGCGCGGGCGCAGGCGATGCAGCTGCTGCAGGCGGATGGTGTGGTTGTTTGTTCGTTTGCTTGCTTGCTTGGTTGGTTGGTTGGTTGGTTGCTTGCTTGCTTGCTTGGTTTGTTGGTTGGTTGGTTGGTTGGTTGGTTGGTTGGTTGGTTGGTTCGTTGGTTGGTTGGTTGGTTGGTTGGTTGGTTGGCTTGGTTGGCTTGCTTATTTCGCGCAAAGGACCAGGAACTCCGAAATGGGTCCAAAAAGAGACACCCAAATGAAGAAGTGAAACTTGTTGGTTTCCTACAGGATTCAGCACGGGTGGTTTTCTTTTCAGCACGAGAAACCATTGCTTGTTATTTACAGGGAAATCATCATTCCAGGGTTCTTAGGTGGTGCAGGATTTCGTCCATCCACAGTGTCATTCAAAAGGAAGGGGAAAGGCAGTGGTTGCCAAAAAAGAGACACTTTGGTGGGCGGTTTCCCTTTCAATCTTTCAAACTACCCCACAGCGTTCGGTACCCTCGCAAAAGAAGACACCTAAAGGAATCAGACAACCGCAACTTGATGGTTTCCGCGTGGGAGCCAAAGAGCGGGGCAAAGGAGTCAGCGAGTGAGTTCGAGTAAACAGAATTTGTGTTCACGCTTGTCACCTGCAAGGATAGCGGAAAGGGTAAGGTCAGCAACGGCCGCAAAGGATGTAGAGGTAAAGCGGAATAGAGAGCTCGCAGTAGCTCGCCTCCTTGCATCGCTGCTTATTCCTTTCAGAACTGACATGGAAGGACACCTCGCCACTTCTATGTTGGTTTGCAGGAGGGCATGCTTGGCAATTGTTCAGGGGAATCTGAATGCTGGCTTTTTGGGGTACCAAAGCTTCCCCCCTCCCCTGTGCATAGTTTTCGGTTCCCGAGAAGGAACTATGGATTGACCATTTCTGTGCCGTGCGCCTTGAACTCGCTTTGGCTTCGGTCAATGTGCTTCCTACTGCGAAGGCCTTGCCGCATGCGCTGCTGCTGCAGAGTGAGGACGAGGACAGGGATGCTCTGAGGCTCTGAACCTTTGGCTTTTCTTGGGGCCACATTTTCTGCCCTGCTTTGGAGCCCAGGTGCAAGGGGCGCAACATGATTATGACAGCTCTTCGCTTGACCCTTTGCGGCTCTGAATTGGGCACCGGGCTTCCTGTGATGCGCTTCGGCCTCTTGCCGAAGTCCCGAAGACCCGGCCTTGCCAATGCGACTTGGGTTGCGACGTTACCCCAACGTTGTCACAGCGGGGGGCGACTCACCCGACCAGGAGTTGTTCACCTGCGCGCGCGGCTCAGAGTCGGATTCCGCATGGTGCAAGGCTTTAGCCCTGCTTGACTTGGCCCAGCCATCCGGTTCCTTGGCGTTTTAGATTTTTAGTGTTGAGTGGTTGGATTCGCAGAGAGTGCCCTCCTGATGGGTGCGGGAAACGAGTGCTTCAGGCAAGACGGACCCCCGGTGCGACGAGGCCCCCCTCAAGAGCAAAATCAAGATGTCCGCACTCAGCGGGCCAGGTCTATGATGTCCTTTTTCGTGGAACGATTAAGAACGCTCATGGCCACTTAAGATTTTCCAGCGCAATGTTTGGGTGGGAAGCGTTGGCTCCCTGGTGCAACCGGACCCAATCGTCCGAGGTGCCCAACGTGTGCCCGCACCGGATCTTGATTTATTCGCACCTGGGCGCAAGAGAAAATTCAGGGCCTGTCATTTGTTTCGATTTGGGGTTGCTTTTAAAGGGAAGCCAAAGGGAAAGCCACCTTCTCCCGGGCCCCCTACTTTGAGACATGGTGTGGGCCACAGCCCCCGTAGGGAAGAAGCCAAGAGAAGGACCATCGCGACGGACCTTGAGATTTGGGGACTCGTGTTTTTTGTTGCTGGTTTGAAGGGAAGCTCAAAGGACACCGTTGCCATTTTGTGGGTTCCCCTATGTGGAGAGATTTGTTGGCCCAAGTTAGATCACCTCTCGCGCTGTCCGAGGAACCCCTTCAGCACTGAACTGGTGCTGGAGCGAGGGCACCAGGCACTGTGGTCACAGTCATGGGATCCGGTCGAGCGGAACTTGGGCCTTTTCTCCGCTTGTTGTTTCGAAGACCATGCCCTTCTGTTGGGAGTTTTTAGGCAAAGTACTCCCGACGCCGCATGTGTTGGTGTGTCCTAAAATGCGGACCCCGTTTGGATGGTATATCAAGGGAAACCAAGAGCAAGGTGTGGCCTTTTTACGACTGGCTCCCCCCATTGAATGGGAAAACCCCATTGTGCCCCCACCGGGCTACAACCACAGAACCACTCGGCAAGGGCCGTTCCGACCAATGCGCGGCTCGGAGCCCGGAGCCGATCGCGAGGTGTGGAGCGCTGGTGCCACGAAGCACTTCCTGCCAGGGTCTGAGAGGGAAGCAACTGGCGCAAGAAATGGGTGTGCCAGAAAAGGGGGGGGACGTATGAGTCAGCTTCCTTCGGGTGGTGTGTGAAGAGTAAATGTAGGGCAAAGTGATCATCGTCATCATCGTCGTTTTTGTCGTAGTTGTCTTTGCCATGGCCGTCGCCGTCGCAATCGACATCGCCGTTGCCATCGTCGCCCTCATCCTCATCCTCATCCTCATCCTCATCCTCATTCTCATTCTCATCCTCCCCATCGCAATGCGAAGAAACATCATCATTTTCATCACCGTCATCCTCAGCAGCCTCCTCCACCTCCTTCTCCTCACCACCACCATCATCATCATCCTCCTCACCATCATCATCCTCATCATCATCTGTTTCCTCATCATCATCCTTTCTTCCTCATCATCGTCCTCCTCATCCTCAGCCGCACCCTCATCGTCATTGCCATCATCGGCGTCGTCTGCGTCATCGTCATCATCATACTTCATGCCATCAATCAACGCTTAGTTGTCAATCGTCATAGTGCACCACGACACGATATGGGCCTGTCAACTCAATCAATGCCTTGGCACGCACACACACACAATATATGTATATATATATATATATATTATGTATATGTGTGTACCATATATCTATATACATGTACCATATTTCTTCAACTCTGCGTGCGTATTGAGATGCACATACTCTCTGATTTGCTCTAGACATCATTTTCCACCTTGCTCCGAGGTATCCAGTCCACGTGTCTGCCTCCTTCTTGCAGCCGCCGACCACCGGCCGCTTGGATCTACGTGAGTGTGGATGGTTGTGAAATCCGTTTCGCACCGCCTCAGAAACCATGGTTGAAACCACTGTAACTGTTGGTATTTACAGGGAATCAGACCATCCCAGGGCTTCTCAGGTGGTGCGAAATGGATTTCGTCCATCCACAGTACCAGCGGGTCTCGGGTTCGCAGGGCGGCTGCTCTCTTAAACCATGTGGTTTACCGTTTCTTTTTTGGGGGAGGGTCCCCTACTAGAATAGACTACAGAAAAAAGTTGGTAGCCTACTGAAGGATCTAGTTATGCAGGATCAAACCAACTGCGAGGTGGAATGGCTTCATAGGCTTGAGGGGCGCACCAGAGCCCAAATGAGAACAAGGCTGCACGGGGTCAATGGCCAGCTAAACTTCTAACTGGCTTCGACCAGTTTTGACGTTCAGTGGCCTATGGTCGGCCTTTTCGCTCGCCCCGGTGCGCTGCGACCAGGGCGAGTGAGAAGGGGCCACGGAAGGCAGTCGCGCAGTTTCCAGATGTCATTGCTTCCGGTACCATCTTCACCCGGGTTGTTCTGGGGCACGGATCCATGGCAATCTCCAAAGACTAATTACTCAGTTGAAGGCAAAAGACAAGCGCCGCAACTCAGTGTATGTCAACCAGTTCTCCGTTGGGAAATGTACTTTTTCCGCCACCAAGCTTGTCCGGCGCTCTGTTTGGGAAATGCACTCGTCTGGGTTTGCCGCGTTGTGCTGTTTGGTCGATCCAATCAAATCAACTCCCAATATTTGGACGCCTGACGGGCTTGGCTTTACTTCCAAGCCGAGTTTCAGAGATAGCTAGGACTTCTTCATTTGGCGGCCTCTGAAAACTCCTCCAATTCCAGCTTGGAGGCGCTTTTTGCGGGGAAAAGTGGGAGGTGGAGCCTGCCAAGTAGTTTGGTGCGTGATTTCACTGCAATCCAAGTGCAAGATGGGCGTACCACCCCCTTCTGAAACAAGAAGCACCCGTATTGCTGGGGTCGTTATTTTTTGACGGTTTCTGCGGGTTATCCAAGCCAGAAAATGCGGTTGTTTCCCTTTAACCCACCACTGAACGAGGGTGACTTTGATCATGGTAACACAATGAGGCCAGTATTGGCTATGTGGCATGCGGCCATCCAGTTGCAACCAGTGACACGAGTAGCAAAAGGAAGGCCTGGCAAGGACTACCGCCCACTATGCAAATTCCTCCCCAGATCAAACCTGGAATGCCAACATAATTTCTTCATCTTGTTGGGTTGTAATGAGTTGCAATCAGCTAGCACATTGACTCCAACTAGGTTAGGGCCTACTCATTTCTTGGGACATGTGCAAATACGTGCCATTTGTACTTTAGGAAGGGGTGTTTGTTTTTTGGCCTAGCCCTGGCACAGGGCTAACCCTGGCAGGCCTGGTTGGTTGGTTGGTTGGTTGGTTGGGTGGTTGGTTGGTTGGTTGGTTGGTTGGTTGGCTGGCTGCGTTTTAACGTCCTCAGAAACGTTTTCAACATCCTCAGCATCACCAGGCTTTGGTTTAAGCTGGATTTAGGGTGGGTCCCAGGTTCGGTGGCTGCGCTTGAGGTAGATGGTTTAGTGCTGGTTTATGGTGGGGCTTCTTGGGGTTGGTCTGGGGTGGGTTTAGGGCTGCTTTAGGGTGTGTTTAAAGTTGGCTTCGGCTGTGGTTGTGTTTAGGCGGGCTTCGTGTGAGGGCGTTGAATGAGGATGTTAGAACAATGCTGAGGATGTTGAAACAACCTAAACGAACCCTAAACCTGCGCCAAAGCTACCCCAAACCCACCGGAAACCTTTGTCCGGTAGTGTCTTGAAGCCTGCCCGAAGCCCGCCCTCGACCCAGCCTCAACCGACGCCAATGTGCAGAGCCCAGTTCGGCGCTACAGAGACCGCGCTGAGGATCTGCGCTGTACCTGATGCTTCTCTTCTTCTTGCACCGCGCCTCTTTGCCGCACCAGCGCAAACGGATATATGATCAGACCATCCAACCCACTGCCCAGAGGAACTCGGGGACTGTGCAAACATGTAAAACGGTTTTGGTAGAACCCAAAGTCAACTTGTCTTGGGCACAGGCACTGCTCAATCGCTTTTGATCGTCCACTCCCGAAAAAGAGCGCGGACGCTATAGACATGCAGAGCCACATATGTAAGAGCCTCCCACACCTGAGGATATTTGCTCGTCTTGTTCCGGCCTAGATGTCGTTTCTCCTTTCCGGCAAATCCCCCAGGCATGGGTCAGATTTCCAAGTTGACTCCCGACTTGGAAATCCCCGTCCTTGGTGCCTCCCAGCCATCCCCTTAGCTTTTTAGCCTTGTAATATTTAATGAAGATGTCCATTTAACCCAATAAAAGTTAAGCTTTTCGCGGGGGATCTGAAACGGACAGCCCAGTTTCCTTCCTTCATTTCTTTCCTTCATGTTTTTCCTTCATTTCCTTTGGTCCCTTTTCTTTCCTTCCCTCATGTTGTTTTTTGTCCCGCGCGGTTTCCTTGCGAACCAAAAGTCCCAGGACTACCACCTGGTGTCGCAGCTGATCAACTCCGTGGCGACTGACTCGCCGTACAACAGCGGGATGCCACAGATGGAATCGGGTTGAGGTCAGGAGGTTTTACCCCACGGACATGGAACCGGACTGGTGCATTTTGCCAAGGGATGTTAGGACTTTAACTTTTTGGCCTTCTTTAGTGGGTTTTTACCATTAAACCGCCAAAGGTTAGTCACTTTTAGCAGGGGCAGAAAGCAACAGAGGAACCGGACTGGTCCTGGAAGACCAGTTTCCTCTATAAGGGACCTGGAAGAGTCTGGGGCAAGCCATGGACTTTAGAGGAGAATGATGCTCCCTTACACCATTTTAGCGGTGTGCACGCCTTATTTCAAAAACAGGCTGACAGTGGTGATTGGTTTTTGTTGGCGAACAGGTGAGCCTTCAAAAAAGGGCTTTGAGACTTACCCCAGTCCACCGGCTGTCGTCCAAGCACCTATGAAAGGCTAGGGGGAACCGCTGGCTTTGCATCTCCCCACAACGCGGGGAGCAGATCAGTCAGATCCCCACACGACTTGAGCACCATGTGCCAAATCAGGACAACTTGGGTCGGGGGATCCTGGGCGTGTTGCTCAGAAGGTCAGCTTGGCCCCTTGAGTTGGGAGGAGGAGCCCCCCAGAGACTCAGTCTGACTTCCCGGACTTGCCAGCCTTCGTGAGGCAGTGGCAGTTTGGGGGTTGACCCCTGTGGTGTTTTTCCTTGGCTCATGCGAGACCTTGTAGCCATTGGTCCCCAGATCCAGTTTCCTCCCGGGCGAATCTGGAACCTCGCACCAGCGTTTCTGGCTCCATCTAGCCTGTGGATCGCCAACTGTATGCTCTGAAGATCCGAAAGGCAGCGGGCTTTGGGACCCAAACCAGGTTTGGCTCAGACAGTCGCCGGGCTGCCTCATGTTTTTGTTTGCCCCTTTCCAATCGCCTGGTAGACCAGACCCGCCAAAAAAATCGACCAGCCCCTCTCATGGCTCTCCGAGGCGAGGATCACGTTTGCTTCGAGCACTTTGAGAGCATCAACGACAAGCGAGAATCTGAGACTCGTCGGTCGCTCGACGGTTCTGACTGGCCCTTGCCATTCCTCAACTTCCTTTGCCCAAAGTGAATCGACTTTGGAGCTGTTCTTTATGGCTATTTGGTTGGATCTTCGGACTTTAACTTTTTGGGAAGCAGCGGACTGTCCATTGGACCCACCAAAGGTCAGCTGTTTGCAGAGGGGTCAACAGCATCCAAGTTGCGGTGTCCCATGTTTAGCACCCCAAAACGTGAACCTCTCGTTGGGTTCTGTGGACATCTGATGAGCAAGAAGTCACTGGGGGCCCAGCACTTCTCATTCAGTGGCCACTCGACGAGCCAGTTGTTAAAGGTCTTCCCTCCGATTGGGCACACCAGATTGCTCCTTCACCTGGCGAAAGGAGGCATTTTGATTGTTTCTGAATCCCCGTTTCAGGAAAGTTGGAACTGGGAATTGAAAGGGTTTGTGCCCTGTTGATTCAAACGCGCTCTTGCCGTTGCCTTTACCATGGTCATAATCCACTCGGGTCTTTCTCGAACTTAAAGCAACACCTAGTAGGATGCCTTTTTGAAAAGGACGCCACAAGTACACCTGGCATATTGGGGGTGTCCCCTATTTTGAACATGTGGCCAACAATTTCGGCTGTGAGTTCCCGTTCTCGGGATTGATCCCAACCATTATTTTTGGGTTTTGTTTTGAAAGACCAGCCGTTTCCACAGATGAGCCACGTGCCCAACACCCGGGGAGATGTGCAGGGAAGTAAGGGCTAGGCCCAATGTTTTTTGGGCTCACCCAAAATGGTGTCGATCGGTTTTGGGTTCGCTTTTCTTTCAGCCATCAGCTTTGGAGGAGTTTGTTTGTTGGGTACCCTTGTTGGTTCCATTTTTACTTGGAAGATAGTAGCAGGGGTCCTTCTAAACACATTTTTGGGGGTTGGTTTGGAGGGAAGCCAAAGGGAAGGCCGAGAACCATTTGGGACCTTTTTTTCCAGCAATGGAAGTGCACAGGCTTGAAAAACCGAAATTGGAACACCAACCCTCCAATTACCTTCCAACATCATTGGAATACCCATCACAGGCTTGGGGAAAACCCATCACCAACCCATTTACCGTCGAACGCCTCCGCTTCAAGCCGATGGCGCGACTTCGAGTCGACTCGACGCCAGTCACCCGAACGCCACGGCGCTGCGCAACAAGCTGGCACTCGCCGCACCCCGGACGAAGCGGAGTCGAAGCGGACTCCGAGTGCGGCGTGGAGGGTGCCCATTTGTTGGCTTTAATGGGAAGCCAAAAGGAATGCCACCGGTCTGCAGGGTCCAATTCCAGATTGGTGTGTTCTTCTTGGAGGGGCACCTTTGTTTGGGTGGGTTTAAAGGGGAAACCAAAAAAGGAAAGCAGGCGTTCCAATTGGGGGTCTCAAGATGGGGGGCCCGTTTTCCAAGAGGACATGGGTGTTTCTCAAAATGAGGGAATGTGGTTCGGGGACTCACTCAGTTTCCGATAAAGCCAGGGCGCTCAGTAATTTCCCCATATCCTCTCGGGGAAGCAAGCAGTGTTGGCCAAATCGGGGTACCCCTTTTTGGTTGGTTTTGAAGGAACACCAGGGTCCCTTAAAAACAGGCACACCCAAATTGATTGCTGTTTTGGGGTGGGGGGCGGGCAAGGTGACTTTGGAACCGCAAGTGTTTGTTTTGCGATGGCCGTGAGATGTTGAATCGCAACATATTGCTTGTCAGGAAGATCACCTCCCAAGATCATTTCGGACACGTGCACATGGGACCCCTGGAATTTATTCTCCAACCAACTCCTCCGTTCTCCTCCGTTTTAAACGGGTTGGAGGGGGCTTCTCCTCCAGCTGCCAAGAACCAGCAAGCTTATGGTGTGGCCTTTGTTTGCCATTCTAAGATGCACCTAGGTCCCCCAGTAGTGCCCTTTTACCCTTTTTTGGGGAAGGGTTCCCCTACTAAACTAGACTGCAGCAAAAAGGGTACCCTTGTTCTAACCTCGCTACTGGAGGACCTAGGCACGGTAGTTGCCAAGCCCTGGTCCAAGCCAAGGACGAGTGCTTGGGCTCAACAAAGGCACAGCTTACGCTGGCCAGTTTTGTGCCCGGCTGGAAGCCCTTCGTTCGGATGTCCATGAATGACTTTGGCATTTCCTGTTCATCTAAAAAGTTGTCCTTCATTCCAGCCTATCCCCATCATTCGATTGAGGCTTGTCCAGCTTTTCGTGCCTTTTTCCACGGTTGTTGGTTTCATAGACAATTCCAGCGCTTCGGTTCTATTTGTTTGTCGCGCCACGCTTTGTCTTTGCCCATCGTCCAAAATGGTTTCCATTAGGAGAGAGAGGCCCGTTTTGGGGGAACTTTATTTTTGGTGGATGGGTGTAGGTGAACAGAAAATCGCAATCAACCTTTGGCGGTTCTGGAGGACAAAGATAAACCAGAACAGGCACTTGGAAAGGATTTCGCTCAGACGTGGTCTCTTCTGCTCACCCGACTCGACGCCATCGGACCCGGTTCTTTGGCACTTGCCCTGAACCGTTCCGTTCCACACACGCCTCGTTTCTTGAGGCTGCTTCAACAACTTTGGATTAAACACAACAGCCCTCGTGAAGATCCAGGCCCCAAATTTTCGTTTTCGGCCGCCCGCCCGCCGAACACCGAGAAGCAACCTCCGGCACGCCACTCGCCGGCCGAACATCCGAGGTTCAGCACTCGCGGATGCCGCTGCCGTGGCGGCTCTATGAGCAAGGAGTCCTTTGGGCCTCTTTCGAGAAGGGCCAACCAGAAACTTAGTCCCACCGTGGGTCCTTTGTCAAAATCCGGTCGTATGATCTGCCCAAAACCAGGGTAAAGGTTTTAAGGAGGCGGAGAGCCGCTCCCATTTGAGGCAAGGGGATTGTCCCTTGCCTTCAGAAATACCCGGGTTTTGATTGTGGCTCCCATTGTAAAGCTCCCATTGTAAAGCACAGTAAAGTGGGGGGTTCCCTTGTTCGGTCAACGTTGGGGTGCACCCATTCATAGCCGTGCGGGCTCCCCTGAAGAAAGTTCTAGTCTTTGAGCTTGTCTCCACCCGCTAGATGGGGCTGCTAGATTTTCGGAAAATCTGCCCGGCAGCCTGCTGCTCCAGGAAAGGGGGGTCTGGGTCTGAGCGAGTGTCAGACGCAGTCAGACACGGGTCTCTGCGTGAGAGTTTGTCAGCGCGGCTACGGGAGTGTCTGTGTCATCAGACACAGGCATGCGCATATGGAAAGACACGTGGAGGTTCTGTGGGGCGAGGTATGAGGAGGTCTGAGTGTTTGCGCAAGGCCGTGCGAGTCAGATGCAGATATGCGCAGGTCAGACATGCTGAGGTCCAGGAGGTCCGGTCTTGCAGAGAAAACATAGCTGTCGCTTGTAGCGGGTGTTAGACTTAATAATACGTCAACGTCAGTAGCATCTCAGCAAGTTCACGCCGTGTGATGAACGAGGCTTGGGCGTTTTGCTACCATCAGGATCCCTTGGGCATGGGCATGCGGTTTTTGAAGTGCTTTTGCAAGTGAGATCCGGCTCGTGCTGCCAGGAGCAGAGCACGTTCGGAGCGTGCCTTTGCTGCCATGAGTTTTGCCTGGAAATCATGGTGCAGCCTTTGGCCACGTAGCAACCTTTGGCTTGTTTTGCTTGGGTTTCGGTTAAATCACCTTTGAAGCGACGCCTGGACCGACGTACTTCCAGCGCATTGAGCCGTGCGTGAGACTGAGGGCATTAATTTGACTGTTCCCGGGGTTCTGAAAGTCACAAACTGGGGTGATTTCTCTTGAACCTACGTCTTGTGGTGGCTTTGATACTGGCCCCATATGGGTATGGGTCAAAGTTAAACCAACAGGGAAAAACCAGGTTCTAGTCCATGTTTCCATTTGCCAGGGCAAGCCATTTTGGGTACCTATCTTTGACCCACAGCCGTTTTTTGCTGCGGCCAGTGCCAGTGAGGGGAGGTCAGTGCCTTCCAGTGGCGATGGCCAGTGGTGATGGCGCCCAGGTGATCCATGTCACTGGAGAGTGCCGCTTGAGCTTCGAAGAAGAGATGCAGGCGGCGCGTCGGCTCGTGGGCCGATGTTGCGGTGCAAATCGGCGGCCCGTTTTTTCCTTGTTTGTTTCTTCTTTTTTTTCCGGTGCCCCCCCAACAATGGCGTTGTTTTTCTTTCTTGGCTTCCCAGCCAACCAGTTTATCCACATGCGATTCATGCAGCCCAGCCGACGAAGAGGCTGTCTGGCAGGAACCAAAGCACTTGTGTGTTTTCCTGGTTTGTCTAAGCCTGCGCGTTTCCATCATTAAACAAATGAAAACTATACGGTTTCGCATGTGTTGCTGGTCTCTTGGGCCGCTCCTGCGCGCCTGGATTTGTATTTTTCTTCGTATTTTCCTTGCAAAAGCAACCGTTACTTCAAGTTGCCCGCGTGCCCTACCTTGCGATACGTGGTTTTATCCTAAAATTAGGGAGCCAAGGGAGCACAGGTTTTGCACAAGAACACATGGTTTTTTTCCTGTGCTCGCCTGAGGTGTTTTTGTTCTTGCTGTCTTCCACAAATTTGTTGGGCCTTGAGCCATGTCCGCAAGGTGCTCACCATGTGCCGGCACTACCGGGAGAAGTTGCTGCTGGTGACTCGAGAAGTGGACGCCCTGCGCCGGGATCAGGCGCAAGCGGAAGCAGGGAGGGGGTTGGTAGTGTGGATGGTTGTGAAATGCGTTTGACCACCCAAGGCACCATGGTTCCATAACGTTTTTTTGGTTTATTACAGGGGAATCATCAGACACCAAGGTTTCTTAGGTGGTGCAGGATTTCGTCCATCCACAGTAGTGTGACCATGCGGCAGCCGAACAAAGAAGAAGCCGGGCACTGCTTCTTACGTGCAACAAGCAGAACATGTAGCCTCAGGCAGAAGTTGGTGAGGGCAGTGCTTGGTGACTCCCCCAATTATCCCTATTTTCTCTTCAAAAGGCATGTCTCAGTATGCAGGTATTATATGATCATCTTCCCTATTGTCACCCATTCGGGCGATGAAAAGACAGGTGAGCGTCCGCTGCTCGCATCGGCCTTGGGGAGGCCAACAATAACGTGGCAAAGGCAACTCACGAAATTTGAGCAGCCGGCATTTTTGGCTGCCCCAGATGCGCAGAAAACCTCCAAACCTTGGTGATGACCTCCACACTTTTGACAACAGCCGTACCACCAATGTAGATGCTCCGCCTTTCGTTTGCGTATACCCTAAACTGGTGGTTTCTCTTTTGGTTTCCCTACCGAGGTGAGGATACTTCAAAACGCACACCCACATAGCAAGTGCGGGAGGCTCATTGTGCCGGGTCTTCTTCACGTTTCGTTTTTTTGCGGTTGCAGAGGGCTTCGAAAGCATCGCCGCATGTTTGTGTGTACATTTGGCAGGTTGACAAATGTTGACCTTTTCAGAGGATGTTTTTTGAAAGGCGGCTTCAAAATGAGAGAAGGCTCCGAAAATCATGTCTGAGTCCTGGAACTGCCGGAAATGGACAATGCTTGGTGAGACCGCGTCGCCAGGGGCAGATGCTGAAGAAGTTCAAGAGCATGTTGGAGGACCGCTAGCTGCTGTGTTGGACAACAGAACAACGCATGGCAAGTGAAAGCTGGCCGTCTTTGTTTGGGTACGCTTCCGCAAACATGATTTAGTTCGGAGGTCCCCTTGCCAAAACGGTATTCTCTTCCACAGTGTTCCGAATTTCCCGATCAAGTCTGAGTCCCTGCTCGATGTTTAAGAGAAGCCTATTTCGACTCACCCACCTGAAGCCCGATTGCCACTATTCGAGGGTTGTTTGGGAAGAGCAAACAAAGATCACTGGTTGGTTGCTTCCCTTTACTCTATCCTTGGGGATGAATTCGAGAAAGGTGAACACTTTGTGTGCCAGTCTCAATACAGATTCTGGGCTAGGGTGAATGTTCGAACTCCCAAGCAGATGGTGTGCTATGGTACTGTAGATGGACGAAATCCTGCACCACCTAAGAAACCCTGGCTTTTGATGATTCTAGATTCCCTGTAAATACCAATGAAAACTGTTTCCCATGGTTTCTTAGGTGGCGCGAACGGATTCTGTCCATCCACAGTAGGACCCCCACACCCAATGAGCTCCGCAACAGACTGAGATCAGATGCGCAGGACGAGGGGGAGATGCTGACTGCCTCCGGGGAGACCGCCAAGTCTTTGAAGAAGTGGAAGGCCGGAAGCGGAAGGAATTCGTCTTTTGAGGGTAGACTTTCGTTTTTTTTCTGGCTGGTTGGCCGGGAGTGTGTGTCTTTTCAGGGTCTGGTTCAAAGGGACACCAGACGGACACCCATCATTCTGGGGGTCTTGTTTTGACACATAGTTGCCCGGATGACGCCAGTAATCTTTCTACCCGTCTAGTTTTTGGGGTGGTCACAAGGCAGCTCAGTGGAGTGGGACTAGGATTGTTGCTCGCATTTCAGAAGCGGGGGCTTGCGATGTGTTGCTGCATTTGAGACAAACCATGAACAGCAAACCACGAGTTGCTGAACACGCTCGTGTGAAGCCCCAGTGTGTTTATTCCTTCGGAATTCAATCAAGCAGCACATGTGTTGCTTCCGATCCTGACGCCTTCTCCATAACACAGGGTAGGAGGCGGAGGTCAAGCTATTGTGATACCACTAGCGAGATGCTTTACCCCCGTGCTTTGGTTTCCTAAGGGGCCATGCAATGAGGCTGCAGCCGACCCCCCCCCCTTTGCGCAGCTTGATTGACGAGCGGCTTTGGCTGAAGATGACGCCATGATGCAAGGGATCGTTTTTTGGGTTCACAAGACTAGGCAGACCATGTAGACCGGTGAGAATGGTGCAATGAACACATGTTGAACTAGTTTTGAGAACCCACCACGTGGGTATGTCTCAAGATGGGGGAGACCCTCAAAATTTGTGGTTTCCTTCTAGTATGATTTAACCCACCTCCGAAAAAGCATACCCTCAAACAACACGCGTGCGCGCACCCAAGCCATACTGTGGATGGACGAAATCCTGCACCACCTAAGATGCCCTGAAATGATGGTTCCCCTGTAAATACCAACAAACAATTGTTTCCCATCGTTGTCATAGGACCGCATCGTGCGCCGGCTCCGGGCCGAACGCCTTGGCACTGGCGACAAGGACTTGTGTGGCCAGCGGGGGATTCGTCGGGTTCGGGACATGAACCATGCCGGTGGTTTCAACTCACCTCCTGAGTTGTTTGACTTTAAGAGCTTTTGGGGCTTGGACCATGATGGTCAACAAAAAGCTTGGACGCGTTTTGGTTGGCCAATCGAGAAGTGAGTTTCCTTTCAGATCCCGACTTTTTCATGTCCAAAGCCTTAGACTCGGCGAGCACTTCTCTTCAAAGGTAACCTATTCGCTCCTTTCGGGGACCTTTCCCAAGAATCGGAAAACATGCGCTGCTGAACAACGATCGATGCTTCTTTGCCTTTTCGGGTGGTTCTACTTGGTTTCATTGGGGTAGTATAGCCTATGCAACGTTCTGGTAGAACCAACAGTCATGGATAGTTTCGCAGGGGATGCAATACTGTACGGGTCATTCCCCAAATTCTGGTGACAGTTTCCTAGAACCAGCAAGTGATAGGGGAACCAATGGGAAGGCGACCAGTGACATGCTCCCCTGCAGGCCAACCTGGGGCTCCATTTTTTTAAAGAGTGGAATGCATGTGAATTTGCGGAGGAGCACTCATCCGGTGTGAATGGAATTGGGGGTGAGCTCTGGAATTCCATCTGTGGTTCCATTTGCTCTTTGATGGGGAAAACTAGACAAATGGACATGGGGGACCCCCTGTTCTCTGTCTTGCAGAACATGTACCTTTAGGCAATCACTTGTATCACGTATTGAGAAACAGATGCGCCATTCAGAGAGCTGAAGTCGGAACTCACCCCCCACCCCTTTTCAGGTAGGGAGGATCACACTTGGGTGTCCATGGCATGTCTCTTTTAGAGTTGGCACCTGGCAACCGAAGTCCGTTTCGACTTGGAGAAATGAGCTATTTTCATGGGAGTCTGGGACGCTGTGGAGTCCTGCGTTTTTCAGTGAGATTTGCGTGTCTTCAGCAAAAATCAACGTTTTTGAAGTAGCGCAAAGCATTTTTACGTTCCATTGTTTTCTTGTTTCTCTATCAATGTTGTTTTTCTTCTTTTTTCCGATTTGACCATAAGAGATCGTTGATGACTATGGAGGGTGCAAGTATGATAAAATATTCATTTACATCATCCGCTATTTCATGCTACCAGTTTGCGTAGGAGCTAGAGGGCCCATCCCTAATATGAAGACATCAATGTTGCCCAGTGATCTGTCTGTAGTTGAATTAGAATGGCGTGGGGATAATCCGGTTGTGAAATGTCCACCGGAAACATTGTATATGTGGGTTTTGTCATCGTGGGCCCAAGGCTGCGCAGAACAGGACTATTTGAGCGGCCTCAACTTCGCGCGTGAGGAAGGCGGACCAGCACATGCCAGTGTTCGACCACGCGCATAGGAACCAGGCGTGACATGGAGACGATCTTCAACGTCGTGACGCTCCTCACGGGCAAGGCATAAGATGCGGTGGAAGACATCTCAACAGCACAGCTGCAGGAGGCGGATGCCTATGCCCAGGTGCTCGCACGGACGGAGCTGCCGGATGACTTTTCTGCCTTCGCTGAGCGTCATGAGTCTGGGCAGCAAACACCATGTCAAGTGCTACATCCGATGACATCGATGAGTGCGGCAACTCTGAGCAGGAGATAAATTATTTGTGCGTTTTGTTGCCTGTCCATGTGGGCGATCATGCTACATCAGTCAGGGCCAGGCCCCCATCCTCTTTGGGCAGCCCGCACTGGAGTGCTTGGGCCTGACAAGGGGGGAACCTGATCATCCTGGTGGAGAAAATGCGTTGCCTCATCCACCCGACCGCGTGCTTCTGCCAGAGGATTTCAAAGACCACGCTGACATTGAGTGTCCGACGCCGGTGGACGTGATCTTCAAGACAACCTTTGTTCGAGGAGGTGTTGCTTGCTGAGGCGGACATGGACCGACCGGAGGCGGAACGATTCTCAGATGATGACGAGAAGGGGCTCGATCGTCAACCTCAAGGAGAGCCATCACTCGAACCGTCCCCAGAGGCGAGTCAGTCCGAAGGCAAGCGAGACGAGTTTGGAAGACCAGGTGAACTACATTGGAAAGACCCCCGGCCTGACCAACAAGCATCTCTTAGGAGGTTCATCCACGACACCAAGACGGTGATCAAGCGCCCAGAACATAGACGCCAGGCGTTGAAGGTGGAGGTGTTGCGAGACGAGGAGCCAGTGATCATGGCACGGTCAAACCTACAAAAGGTCTCGATAGCAGCCTACCCTGAGCACAGCAGACCCACATGTGCGAAAGGCAGGAGAACCACGACAGCGCTCCTTCAGCAACGGATCTCCCACGAGCTCCCTCTACGCCTTGACCATTTGCTCATCGAGGCTTGTGTCCCCGGCTATGGCACGCAAGATGGCCAAGAGACTATGGCTCAGAATCCCACGAGGAAGAGACCATCCCTGCCAGGCAATCCTGACCAAGAACTTCGAAGACAAAGCCAAGGATAAGGGCGACGGCATCTTGAAGAACAAAACTCCGGAAGCCTGAGCCATGGCCTCGGACAGAGATTGCAAAAGAACATCGGTCAGCAACACCGGTTCATTTACTCTGCCAAGTGACATTGAGAGAACACCAATGAGTGTTTGCACAGAGCAGTCTGCTGAGGCTTGCAGTACCTTTTCGTTTTCGCCCAACACACACACGACCCAATCACAAATACGACATTGAGCCTGATTCACAGATGACGACCGAGCAATGCTCACACTGTACACCAAAAGACAAGAATCCCTCAAGGCTTCAACTTCACAACAACTAACCAGCAAGAAACGCAAGGAAGCCACACAACAAGAGATCCGAGCGCGCAGCAAACAACTCCTTGACAAAGGCTAGATGATGAAGTCTTCGACTTAGTCGACACCAGGAAACCCCATGTCAGAAACTGGGTGACAGGAAGATGGGTCCTGACCACCAAAAGGGTGAAGGAAGGACCAGGAAGGAAACTTCCTCAAGACCAAGGCATGTTGGGTGTTGAGAGGTTTTCAGGACCAACAAAAGAATGAATGACACACAGACGGCCCAGCAGCTTCAAGGAGCGGATTCAGACTTGCTGTTCAAGCAGCAGCCCTTAACGGGCAGAACATATTCCACATGGATTTGACTCTTGCTTTTCTCCAAGGAGAAGCCTATGATAATACCCAACGTGCTAAGCCATTTCCACATGGCGGACTTGCATTTCGTGAAGACCGATTGGCAAATTTATGTAGCTCGTCAAGCCCCGCGCTGTTCAGGTTCTGCACACCTTCATTGGGTGATGGTTGAAGGCTTTCCTCCCCCTAATTTGGGAATACCCCTCATGGAGCCCAAGACATGGTACCAGTTTCGTTTTGGCTTCGGGGCAAAGGCAGACCCGCATGACTCCCTCAAGAAAAAGGAGGGGGTACCCCAAACGGGGGGGGAATCCTTCCTGAAAAAGCGCGCGCGCACACTCCTATGCATGTACGTAAAACTGCCCCAAAGTAGTGGCGAGCCCACCGTGGCGTAAAGTAATAGGGTTTTGATTGGGGGCATCTTGAAAAGGGTACCCTGCTGTGGACGCACGAAATCGTGACCTAACAAACCCTGAAAACACATGATTCCCTTGCTAAATGCCAACAACTCGTTTCTTAGGTGGTGTAAAGAGATTTTTTGAAAACTTTTTAAAACATGAGATAGACCACCGATCCCAACTTGTGTGAAGTGGGTTCTGTCCATTTAGGAGCTCGTGGCACTGATCTTGGCGGCCCTGCGGGGAGAGCGGCTCCGGCCGGAGGCCAGAGGTTGGGTCTGTGCCTGTTGGGGCCTTGCCAACCCCCCCCCCCCCCCCGCGGCCGGTTTTTCGTGGCTTTAAAGGGGAACCACAAAAGGAACAACGCCGTTGCGCCATTTTGGAGATCTCAAAAAAACAGACCCATGTGGGCTTGGCTTTCCGGAAGGGAGTGCGGGGTTTTGGGGGTGGTGTGTTTTTGACGGCGCCCTTGTTGGGGCTGTTGAAAGCAAACCAAGACTGTTTGGAGAAAACACCAAATGGGCTTGCTGGGTATCCATAGCAACTTCCAGGGAATGTGCTTCCGGGTTCCGTTCCCCATGGTTTGAGGTTGGTCCCCAATTTTAATATGTGCCCTTCTGGTTTGTGGTTGGGGTAAGCTGATGTTCCGTTCAGGGGGAGATGTTCGGTTCTTCAGTTGCTTGGCCAGCGTTTTGCATTGGTGACCCGAACTCCGCTCGCCACCCCAAACGGCATTCACCAGACTCCCCTCGAATATCGTGGGAGACCAGCCCCTTGGGGTGAAAATGTGAGACAGCCACGGGCTAGGGCTGGGCAAACTTTGAGAAGCAAGCACACCCCAATATTTCAAAGAAGGCTGTGTAAACAATAGTGGTTTAATCATGTTTAGGAGTGAAGAAAGGCCGACCTCCAGCTAGTCAATTATTTGAACACATGACTGACTGACTGACTGACTGACTGACTGGCTGACTGGCTGGCTGGCTGGCTGGCTGGCTGGCTGGCTGGCTGGACAGTCAGAACTGGAGGAAAGTGCCAGTGCGCATTCTGGCTCAACGACTGTACTGGCACAGAGAACAAAACGGAAGTCAAGGCTTGGCTCCCTGTATGGGGTCTCAGACCAAGGGAGCGGGGGTGTTTCAACAAGAGCGAGTGCAAGGTCGACTTAAGTTTGCTTCAACGCCTCAAGGCAATTGGCAGTTTGAGCTTGCTGCATTTTGAGGCACTTGCATTTCCACTTGTCACCAAACGGGGGAATTCCCCCAAAATGCACTGGGGGTTTGGTGCCAGACCTGAAGAGCGGGGGGGGTTGTTCCTCTCCGGTTCTTTCCCTGAGACATTTGCCGCGTCAGGATGTACTGATGCTCCAGAACCGGGAGAGGTACATGACCGCTGTGGAGGAGGGACGACTTTGCGCTTTCTCGCTGAGGTTGAGGGGTCACCGTGCGGCGGTTGGGGAAAGAGTCCAACGGTGCCATACTGAGAGGCGGCGCTCCCGTGCTAAACTCGGGAATTCGGTTTGCCTGTGTTTTCTTCTTTTTTTGTGTTTTTTTTGGGTGGGGGGGGGGTTGTACCTCTGTTTTTGTTTTTTAAAGGAAAATGCCACAAGGGAGCCCCACCAGTTGTTCCGTTTCCACTTCGACGCCGTTTGATTTCAGCTTGGGGTAGGAGGGCGGGCCCCAAGCCCCCAGGCAAGCTCTCACAGTTCAGGTTGGGGACCCGACTCACTCTATTTTGGTGGCTCCCAGCCATCCGCTTCCTTTGCTTTCAGCTTTTTTGGTTGGTGGAGTGGTGGGTTCCATTCAACCCACTAAAAGTTGAGAACAATTTGCAGCGGGGCATCTGAAAGATGGACAGCTCAATGAATTTGGAGAGTTGGAACCACCTCGCAGCCACTTCCCGAGTTTCTGGACTTTAGACTTGGGTTTGGACCATGTTCGGGGCAAACAACAAGTTTGGGTACTCTTTTGGGCCATCCACTCAGGAAGTGAGTTGGTGGACTTGAATCCTACTGAGTTTTGATAAACGGCAAAGTACACCCAAGCAAAATTTATGCCCACTTCAAAACAGCCGGAGATTCCTCGAGTTGCCATTCGACCCTTCGACCCTTGAACGAGACACCCCCCCCCCTTCCCGAGGGTGGGTGCACGAGACCATGTGCTTGCCGTTGCGCACCTGTGGGCGAAGGAGCACAAGCAGTCGGTAAACCTGAGCCTCATGCACATGCCTTCCTCGTCCCGGTGGATGTTGCACTCGGCCAGGGCCCACAAGCCGGGGTTGGGAGCAAACGCGTGCAAACGTGCGAGCCACGGACAGCGGATGATGGGAATGGATGCAAACCTCCGAAGTGATCTACAGGTTTGGTTGCGAGAGCAAACCAAAGTGACCTTGTGGCGCAGTTGAGAAGTTGAGGGTCAAGATCACTACTTCTTGCTCCAAGTGTCAGTAGCCTTGGCAACCTGACGGTAGTACGATTCGAACACAGTCTTCATGATTGTAGAAGGGGATTTGACTCTGGAATGATTGCTTGTTGTAATTATGGATATCATGGTTAGCTTGTACTCGCACCCCTTTGCCTTGACTCCTTTGCACCTCCCGTCGGCCACACGCCTTCCTTCGATTCAAGCTTGGTGCCATGACTTTATCGCCCGTATTTACGCCAACCGACTTATTCACGGAAGTTGTCTTGCTGGGCTGAGCTTGCACATGTTGCCAATTGACGCGAGTTTTTGCGCATGGGAAATTCGACCAAGACATCTTCCGCCTCCCCGAACTTGCTGCGGTGGGATTTTTTTCTTCCAGGAACCTCAGAGGAAGTCAATATGGGGTGCATGTGAACAAGGATGTGAGCAGATAGTCTGGGCTTCATTCGGGCCAGGACCAGAAGGGGGCGCGCAACCTCTCAGATGAACCATTGCGCGTAGTATTGTTGTTGGCGCATCCGCAATTAGCAGCAGGTAAATATTTTGCCCTTGGGAAATCTTCGTTCTTGAGCATGTGCATCTGAGACAGATTCAACCAGCTGTCCCAACATCCCCATTTATGTCAACCAGGTGTTAATTAAATCCAGGTTGCAATGAATGCTTGCTTCTGTTTTGCGCTCTGAATGTTGGCCTCGATTCCACCCTCGCCTGTGCCCAAATTAGGGTACCATTGTTGAATCTCACAACCAAAATCGATACTTTGGCTGAACAACTCTTGAAGCGTTAAGACCAGCTCTCAGGGCTTCGTGGCTATTTGGGAACGGGTCAACAGCAAGAGGGCTAACCATTTCATAGATCTCTGGCGGAGAAGCTCTTCCTCCTCGGAGAACTCGTGCCAAGGATATCAATGCCCTGCTCTCGTCCCCCTTCGACCTAATGCAGAAGGTCCTCGGGGAGAACGCAGAGCCGCGCGGCAGATAGAAGAAAACCACTTCGTAGAACGAGCGCACTGGGGGCAACAAACACCGTCCTCGCCCACAAGGTCTCTTTGGGATTTCTGAAACTTCCGATTGCAGGCATGAAATTCTGAAATGCGGACCCCTGACTTCAAGAATCGCTCAGAGGGCTCGCTCCCTGTTGTGGCCATCCGTCGAAAAAAGAGAAGGCCCTTGTGGATCTCGTCTCTTCTCAAGGGCAGTGAGCAGTGGATCAGTTGGACAGCCTTGCAAACATTTGTGAGGAATCTTCTTTTGGGGGACTTCCCCCACCTCCCGTGCTCCAGGGTAGGTGAATCTGCTGGAGAGTCTGAATGACGTAGGAGGATATGGAGGCCAATGAGAATGCTTTGGGATGTGCAGGTATCTGCCAACCTGTGCATTGTCCTCCTTACTGACCTTTGTAAATACGAGCAAACTGTAAATATTCAGAGTTTGAGCTTGCTGAGCCGACCAGCCAGCGAGCCAGCCAGCCAACATTCAAGTCAGCTTAGTTCGGAAACCTACCTCTCCACATCAGCCAGTTCTTTGCAACCGAAACCTTCGTTTACCACACATCCCGCACCAAGGGGCATAAAATCTACGTTTCTGCTTGCAGAGTCAGCCGGGAATTTTGAGGCATCCATGTGCCGCATGGCTTTTTCTGGGCACTGATGGACTGGAGACGCCAGGTCCGTGGTCGATGTGGGCTTCTCTTTCTTGTGCGTACCCCTTTCGCGGTTTGTTTTGGGGGAAATCGAAAGGGAACCCCCCCATCCAGAAAAAGAAAAACATGCCAGGTTTCGCTTGACGCGTGCCTCAGGAAGGATTCCATCTACGACACCGGTCCTGAGGCCGGCGCCTAATGTTGGACCCTCTTTAAACCGACCCCTCCCCCCCTTGAACCGTGGAACTCAGCTGGACACTCTTTAGTGAAAATCCTGGGGGTCTGGGAGGGACAGTACTTACTTTAGTATTGCCAATTCTATTTTAGTATTGCCAAGCCCCCTCTCAGATTCCCAGTACTTAGGCTTTTAACCTCTGAGCCGGGGAGAGCTTAGGATGAGACCCCCCCACCTCTAAAAGTAAAAGGCTGAGGCTTTGGTTTTCAGTTTTCAGCAACTCCCAAACCCTTGTTGGATTGTTTCTTTCCCGAAAGCATCGCGAAGGGTTCTTCCGTGCAGAGCCCTTGGACAAGTTACATAGAGCCAAGTTGCACAGAGCCAAGTGGCACAGAGCCAAGTTGCATTGCATTGCACAGAGCCAAGTTGCACAGAGCCAAGTTGCACAGAGCCAAGTTGAACAGAGCCAAGTTGCACAGAGCCAAGCTAGAGCTTGCGTAGAGCTTCGGCGTAAGCAGCTATGTAAGTTAGTTTAGGTTTCTAAGGTGCCGGGGTGCGAGTTGCGAGAGCGCTTTGACACGCACGATCTCCGCAGAGGGTTCGCCGAGACTAAGACGAATTCACGGCACCACAGCGAGAGCGCATCGACACGCGCGATCTCCGCAGAGGGCCGCGCGCGCACTGCAAGAATCGTAAAAAGTCCTCAGTTGTTTAACCTCGACCACGCGGAACTCCGCGGAGGGTCGCAATCCCGTGATTGGTAGAGGCTCACTGGGGGGGCTCCCAACCCAACTGCCAGCATTTTTCGCGGCCACGCTACCATTCCTTCTGCGTCGGGCGTCAAGAGGGTATTTGGCGTTGTTTTACTGGAAAAGCATATGTTGGCTTGAGACTTCCTCCTCGCGAACCCATGACCATGATCCAAAGACAGGCGCGCCGGATGTCCTAGATATGACGGGAACAAGTTGGATGTGCTTGAGGTTGAGCGCGGCCAGCGTTTGGTTGCATCTCGAGCCCTGACTTGAGACGCGCGGGAGAATGTGCGCAAAGGATTCTAACACTTGCCACGCGTGTCCGCATCGCTGGCAGGGTAGTTCGGCGCAGTCATCCATCGTACCTTCGGTATGTTTGCGTGGCTCAAGGAAGCGCGTCGGTGTTAGTGCACGAACAACTGCAATGGCGGAAAGCCGGTTTTCACCGAAGAAGCGAGCTCGGAGGACTAGTGGTGCTGACGAGGCGGCGGGAGTGTGCACAGCGCAAGTGGCCCTGTACGCATCGTCGGCTTCATTGGTCGTGGATGGCTGGGAGGAGGACGCGCCCGCTTACGCATTGGCTCCCTCTCATCCAGCACGGCCATCAGAGTTTTTTGCAGCCGCCAAAGAGTTTCCGAGCTTTCTGGCAGCCGGGCATGCTCCAGATTACGGATCCACTGTGGATGCACTAGTGCCTTGCAGTTGAACGTGTCCCTAGAAGTGTCTTGCGGAACGCACATACATCCTGCGCGATCGACCCGGTGACGTACATCTTCGGCGCCAAGCTTACCTACACCAGGCCCGCAGACAAATGCAACTGTCCGCTGCAGGGCATCGTGAACAAGAAGGTAGCCGTGCTGCAGGATCTCCGGCCCCAGAGCATGCGGATTGGCTGGGACAGCCTGCTGGTGTTACTGGAGGGGCAGCGCGTCGCTGTGCCCATGCCTCGAAACGTGAACACCGAGTCCGCAAACGGCATGCCATTTTTATCAGCGGATCTGACAAACTGCGGATCTCCACGGAAGACGCGTACCGCGAAGGGGTGGACGTGGAGACGCAGAATGCTATGATGGCGGCGCGGTTTCGCTACTTCTACTTCCCACACAGCCGCAGCGAGGGCGACTGCAAGCGGTGCGCGCCATGCGGCAGCTGCTTCAGCCGCTGGCTGCAAAGTCTGCCGGCGCCGCCTCTCACTCCCAGGGCGAGCAGCCCGCCCATCCCTAGGCATAGCAGCTCCAACCGAAGCTTCAGCGGTGGCAGC
This sequence comes from Effrenium voratum, assembly GCA_963377175.1. Lineage (NCBI taxonomy): Eukaryota > Dinophyceae > Suessiales > Symbiodiniaceae > Effrenium > Effrenium voratum. The sequence goes on along the minus strand of CAUJNA010000052.1, from coordinate 82,444 downwards.
GACGGCCAGGGCGAAGCCCAGACCAGTAGCGACAGCGGCAGCCCGCGCAGAGTGGAGATCGAGCCACACGTCCACCTGCCGCACGCGGACGCAGATGAGGCGTCGCAGCAGGAAGAAGCCGACGCCGAGGCCGACGCCCAGCTGCGGGACTGCCGGGACATGGAGGCAGAGTATCGCTCCGAATAGCTTTAGGATGTTTCACCGGCAAGCGCGCATTTATGGGGCATGGGGGAGCAAGCTTGTCAAGAGCCAGATGTGAAGCAAGAGAAAAAAAGAGTCGCCAAATAAAGAATCGTTGCATTGAAGCAGTGCAACCATGAATCAACCATGCCCGTGCCAGTGCCTGTTACTCACATAGCTCCATGATCGGTGCCGCGTACTTCGTGTTCAACAGCTGCCAGAGGCAGTCCGCAACAATTGTTGCAGCCAGGCGGGCCACATGCTTTGCAATGGATGCTGGAAGATCTTGGCTGTTAGCAGCATTGACTTTGAGTCGACAGAAGGCTGGGATGTGATTGACGAGCTTGCAGATAATTTTGTGGAGTTGAAATGTGCAAGGGTGCAAGCGACTCTTTCAAGCGCAGAACCTATGCATGCAGTCAAGTTCCAAAAGCACTTAGGACAAGATGGCGTGCCGCATGTGCAATACCGCTGCAAAGCGCGCTATGCCAAGGATGCAAAGGACGTTGTTGTTCTTTGGTCACAGAACCTGACAACATTGAAAATCGCAACTTTTAAGTATGAAGGTAGTAGGCAAAGTACGCTTTCGCAGCTCCGGCTGGAACATCGTAACTTTTAAGTACGAAAGCAACTTTTTAGCGCGAAGTACACTTACTTTCGCAGCTCCGGCTGGAAAATCGCAACTTTTACGTACGAAAGTAGTACGCGATGTACACTTGCGCAGCTCCGGCTGGAAAATTGCAACTTTGAAGTTCGAAAGCATTACGCGACGTAAACTTTGGCAGCTCCGGCCGAAAAATCGCAACTTCTAAGTTCGAAAGTAGTACGCGAAGTAAACTTTGGCAGCTCCGGCCGAAAAATCGCAACTTCTAAGTTCGAAAGTAGTACGCGAAGTAAACTTTCTGGAAGAGCACTTGGGGAAGAATGCTTTCGGGGCAATCGTCCTCTAGTTTTTTTGTTGGGGGGGGGGGACAAACTTTCCATAATAGAGGACTCCTAAAACAATCACAGGATCCTGAATTAGAAAACAAGTTTCTACAATAGAGGTTACTAGTACTCCAGGAGGTCTAACGTTATCGGCTCTGGGCCTATGCATGACTGTCGTATGTACCCGTTTGTTTGGATGGTGTGAATACATATTCTGCATGGTTGCTGCATATGATGCATATACATACATACATACATACATACATATATATATATATAGGTATACACATATACACTATATAAATGCATACCTATGTATTTGTATTCACATGTTATTTTTTCATGCCACACATTCATACATACGATAGTATTGGTTCTGTCTGGCATTTTCCTAACTGGAGCGTGTGCAGTGGCTCGGTGCGCTGACTTCATCTAGCTCCGGGTGCCAAGCGGAAGCGCTGCAGCTGAGGTCCCGACCATGCGAAATATGCCCTACGTCATGGCCGCATCTTGGCGAAATCGAAGGCGAGTCTGTCTTTCCAGGGCTCGCATTAAATTTTGTCCATCCGTTTTGGATGGTTACATCACCTTTCGTTGAAAGGTGAGTGTCCGTTAGCCTGATGTTTGGCTGGGGGATTTCTAGTTGGAGCCCATGGCATTTGCTTTCACCCATGGCTTGGGCCAGACTTGTGCGACGGGTGATGCCAGCGAGCGGCTCCCTGTGATTCGCTTAGGTGGAGCACATCCAAGAGGTCGTCAACGACCCCGAGATGCCGCCGGCCCAGTCGTTGGATCTGTGTTTTGTCCAGTCTATAGCGCAGGGCTAGAAGTGGGATGAACAACTCAGCCTGTCTTGGGCTATGGTCTGCGCTTGTTTGGGCATGCCATAGTTCGCTCTTTGTCAGGAATCGAGGTTGGAAGTGCCGAATTCCCGCAAGACTTGGCAAGAACAGGCAGCCTTTGCGTGCAAGCACGACCTCGGCAGGAAGGTGTTTGGTTTTCTGTGCAGACATCGACTAATCAGCTTTCACCATTCTGACCAGAAGGTCCTATGGAACCTGAGATTTGTAATGATCAAGGTAGGCCTGCCTTCCACAGAACGCCGTCAGGTGTCATGCGGCGCCATTCATCATGGTTTTGTCTCAATACAGAAACATCGACCTTACAAAACGGTTGGTTTGATATGTTTGATGATGGCCTCTCAACAAAATGATAATCAAGGGCTCACCCGTGGTCGGAGCTCATGCTGAAAGCTTGGGTCGCCTATTTGCTCAAGCCAGCAACAGCCAGCCCACGACCAACATCATCCCCCCGCCTGTGGCAAGTTACAGCATGGCTCGTTTGGCATTGGCCTGCTGCTTGGGGTTGGTTGCCGCCGAGAATTCCATGGCTTCGTTGCGAGGCTGCCAAGCTGAGGAGGGTGCGCCTTGCAGACCGAAGCCTTGGATGTTTTGGATTCGTGCGAGTTCATGCTGTGGCAACATGGACTGCCGTTCCGACTCCGCTTTCGGCAGCGTCTGTGTTAGGCCTCAAAAGCAGTGTGTACCTCAGCAAGGCACCTGCGGCGGGCCAGGTCAGCAGACGCAGCAGTGCTGTGGTAACGCAGAGTGCCAGCAATTGCTGGGCGGCAGCGAGATGAAGTGCGTTGAGCGGCAAAGTTGCGTTGCTCAGCACGGCACTTGCGGTGGGCCAGGTCAGCTGACGCAGCAGTGCTGTGGCAACGCAGAGTGCCGGCAATTGCTGGGCGGCAGCGAGATGAAGTGCGTTGAGCAGCAAAGTTGCGTTGCTGAGCAAGGCACTTGCGGCGGGCCAGGTCAGCAGACGCAGCAGTGCTGTGGCAACGCAGAGTGCCGGAAATTGCTTGGCGGCAGCGAGATGAAGTGCGTTGAGCGCCAAAGTTTTGAGCAGCAAAGTTGCGTTGCTGAGCACGGCACTTGCGGTGGGCCAGGTCAGCTGACGCAGCAGTGCTGTGGCAACGCAGAGTGCCGGCAAGTGCTGGGCGGCAGCGAGATGAAGTGCGTTGAGCGGCAAAGTTGCGTTGCTCAGAACGGCACTTGCGGTGGGCCAGGTCAGCTGACGCAGCAGTGCTGTGGCAACGCAGAGTGCCGGCAATTGCTGGGCGGCAGCGAGATGAAGTGCGTTGAGCAGCCAAGTTGCGTTGCTGAGCAAGGCACTTGCGGCGGGCCAGGTCAGCAGACGCAGCAGTGCTGTGGCAACGCAGAGTGCCGGAAATTGCTTGGCGGCAGCGAGATGAAGTGCGTTGAGCGCCAAAGTTTTGAGCAGCAAAGTTGCGTTGCTGAGCACGGCACTTGCGGTGGGCCAGGTCAGCTGACGCAGCAGTGCTGTGGCAACGCAGAGTGCCAGCAATTGCTGGGCGGCAGCGAGATGAAGTGCGTTGAGCAGCAAAAATGCGTTGCTCAGCACGGCACTTGCGGCGGGCCAGGTCAGCAGACGCAGCAGTGCTGTGGCAACGCACAGTGCCGGCAATTGCTGGGCGGCAGCGAGATGAAGTGCGTTGAGCAGCAAAGTTGCGTTGCTGAGCACGGCACTTGCGGTGGGCCAGGTCAGCAGACGCAGCAGTGCTGTGGCAACGCAGAGTGCCGGCAATTACTGGGCGGCAGCGAGATGAAGTGCGTTGAGCAGCAAAGTTGCGTTGCTGAGCACGGCACTTGCGGTGGGCCAGGTCAGCAGACGCAGCAGTGCTGTGGTAACGCAGAGTGCCGGCAATTGCTGGGCGGCAGCGAGATGACCTGTGTTGCTGAAAGGTAGGTCTGGGTGCGCTGTGCTTGCATGTACAGGTTTTGCGTGTACAGGTTTCGGTGCCAAGAGCATCTTGAATGTTTGTGTTTCTTTTGTTTCGCACGTTGAGGCATTCGGCTGCAGCCGAGCCCCACCTGATGTAAAGCGTAAGTGTTGCGAGGCTCGCACGGTGCGCGGCTTCGTCCTCAACGATGGCGCAGCTTTCTTATCACGCTCACCTACTCAGTGTGGCAAACATCGGGAGGAAATGTGACACGGCTGTGGGAATTCCTCTTGCATACGCTGCGCTGTAGAGGTTTAGTGGAGAACCATCAGTTTTGGAGGGACCCCCGCCCCCCTGTGGATGGACGAAATCCATTTCGCACCACTTGGATTGATGACTCCCCTGTAAATGCCAATGAACAATGGTTTCCCATGGCTCCAAAGCGGTGCGAACGGATTTCGTCCATCCGCAGTAGGAATAGGACGAGTTGATTCATCCGTTGGATTCTTTGCCAACGCTGAGGTCCTTCACTGGCGAGAACGCGGTGGCCCTTTTCATCAAGCTCTACTCCCTCTTCACGCAGCCGGGAGCTCGGGCCCGCGTCGAGCACGAAAGGCTCTTACCGCCTATGCCTGGCGAGCGGGGTAGCTATGTTGACAATGGTTGTGAACCGGTCAACGAGTGCGCCTGATTTTTTAGCCAGCAATTTGGACCACCATGATACATGGTCCAGTTGCAAGATTTGTCTTGTTGAGGAAGCTACGACAAGACACGCTTACACACACACACAAACATAGCACGAAAGGATTCAGCATGGTGGAGACAAAGTCTTCCAAACGGCGGGGGCTGTGGGGGAAGTGTGGTGGATACTTGGGATCTATTTTGCAACCACCTTGTTCAAGTCTGCAAAGACTCATGCCGCTTGCGCCACGTACGGCATGGCGTGGGGTGGGGGGTGGGGAATGGGGTTGGAAGGGCCTTATGAAGAACATGTTTCGTCGCAACGCTGGTTCCATAGGACGAGGCACCTGGTTTCATTTGTGTTTGAGACGTGTTGACAACTGATCGTGTGTGTGTGTTGTTCTGAATATGATTCAGTGTGTTTGTTTCTGGAGTGTCTCAGTATGTGTTGCCACCTGAGGTGGAATATTGTGATAGATATGAATTATTGTTGTTTCTGACATGTTGTGTTTCGGTAGGTGTTTCTACCAAAAGGGTGGGGTCGGGGGATACTGAACTTTGACGGTTGCTGTGACTGAGATGCTGCGTATCAGTAGATGCTTACAACGTGTATGCGAGCTGAGGCGCTTCAGGTAAATGTATTTACGGATGTCTGTAGTAGACCAATTAATGTATCGTTATAGTTTGTTGTATACACATACACATACATATATAGGTAGCATGCATGTGCATTTTATTTCAAGCCGAGTGGCCATACACCAGACGTAGAAGACTAGAAGCCAGGGGGAAAAACAACATCACAGGGATGTCGAAACCCGCATGACTCAATCATGTTCCGAAGCACATGGAGCCGTGAGCGCTCCGGGAAGCCTGAGACATCGGTTGGTCGACATGTTCTATGAAGGTCACCAGCTGCGCTGAGGGCGTGCTCTTTTTTCAGGCTCCGGTGCACTAAATAGAGCGAGAAAAGCAAAACAACAACAACCTGCACTTGTGAAAACGCAGGCGTACCTCCAAAAACGGACTCTACGCATCTTCATGTTATGAATGCCCCCTCTCCGTACCGTGACAGCTTTAAAAACACGCGCACTCCCCGGCCAGCCCACGTGCCCGACGCGCTCGGAGCTTTGTGTGAGGTCCTTGGGCGTGAAGCTGCCGCGGGCTGTCCCGGCCTTGGGCTTTTGCGTTCGGGGTGGGGTCGGGGACGCCCCGGAGAGTTGGAAGGCGTGAAGCACCGGGTGGTTGGGAAAGAAGTCGAATGAAGTTTGCCGTGGCATTTCGACCCATGGCTGGGTGTGGGGAATAAGCACTCAACGTGCAAGATTGTGCAAGCAAGTATGGGACTTGCGGGTGCAGAGCAAGCAAGCATGGGACTTGCGGGTGTAGAATTGTGTGGGCTGGAGTCTCGGTGTGGCAAGGGGAGAAGGGTGACTCTTATGAGATGGACGTGCGACTCATCCAAGGCTTTCCCGGCAGCTTTCCAGCTCCATGACGGATGCCTTCAGAGGGCTCCAGTGTCCACTCCCAGTCGACCCATGGGCGAATCGGAGTGAGATGGCAGTACAATGATGATGGGTTGGCACGGACGGTTTGGGGGACGCAACCAGCAAATTCAATTTAATTGACCTTCCAACTATGTACCATTCATCGGATGGCTTTTTAGCTTGAGCCTAGGTGTCGCCCTGATATGAGAAACGTCCGCAAGATATCCCATGTCATGATTCATGTTGGTAGAATTCTAGGCGGATCTTGTCCCTTAGGGCCACTTCCTGCTGCTTTGGCCTTATCTTCTTCCTCCAAAATTAGTTCAATTTCCAGGGTAGACTAAGCACAGCGGATGGACAGAATCCTGCACCAGTTGGGATTGGTGGTTTATCCTATTAGGGTTTCATCTATCCCAAGTGGTGCCTGCGTGGAGTTCATCCCACAGTATGACATACAGAATCTGACTGAAGCGGAGTTGTCTTGCTGGTGCTCAGCATGGAATCTGGGAATGAAGCCAGGGTACCCGTTGAAGGAACCACCAGTTTGGTTTTTCTTGGGCTCATTCCATTTCTTATTCCCTGGAGCAGTCTCTGGATAAGCTAGGCCATTACTAAGGCCTTAAAAAGGGCTTAATAAGGGATAGCCCCCCCTCATAGCCCCCCTTTGAGGGCCCTTCTTGGTGTTTTGTTGTGAGGTCAACAGCGAGCACCAGCACACCTTCGCCACCCTGTCCCTGGCGCTGGCGGGCGGCGGCCACAACCACGGCATGCTGCAGTCCCTGCCCCTCGCCCAGAGAAAATGAAGCGCAGCACCCTATGGCTGTGGGTCAAAGCTTTTTTGGGATCCCGTTTTGGTCTATTTTAGTGGGGATTGGGATGTTCCATGGCCATCCTTTGAACATCTGCCGCAAAACCTTTTTGGTACCTTTTTGGGGAAGGTGAATTCACCACCCAGTTTAGAACCGATTTTAGTGGAAATTCGGATGTTCACTGGGGGTATGATTTGGATTTTGACCCATGGCCATATCCCAAAATCTGCCGCGCCCCCCGGACATTGGCACCGGTTTGCTTTTGGGTGTTCCCTTAAAACGACCAAAGGGGGTGCAATCAACAAAAAGGCACGCCTTAGCATAGGCTTGTTTTGGTTGAAAGGTTGAAATGGATGGATTGACCCGACACAAAGGGCCTTCCGTCGTCATTTTGCAGGCTACCCCCAAAAACAATGCCATGCAAGAGGTGGGTGAAAAAGAGAGGATGAACTCTGCCCTGATTTCACCGAGATCAAAGCAACAGCAAACGCAAGCGTTGGCAGGAGGCTCCCAAGCTTGACACGGCCAAGTGGACAGACATTTAATTGGGAGGATCAGATACTACCGGTGCGAAAGAGTTTAGATGCCTTCTCAAGGACTGGTCCTTAGTTCGTTATTTA
>CAUJNA010000052.1:55000-72500 GCA_963377175.1 Effrenium voratum | reverse complement strand
AATCCGGTGTGCCCGAGAAGGTTCTGTGGGAATTGGCCACTGAAAAAATGGAACTCCAAATGGTACAAGGGGTAGACTTAAGTTGCATCGGCTTGTATAAAGTCGCATCGCTCGCTGGTGGCCAGTGGGAAAAGCATCCCCGCAAACTGGCCCAACTGTATGCGTTGGAGCGGAATCCCGTCGAAGCAGCGTGGCCGGCGGGTAAATGCACAGCAAGACATCAGCTGCATGCTTTATGCTTGCTGCGCGGCGCACACTGTGGAGGCGCGTGGCCAGTGTGATGTGCTTTGCAACTCAACACTTTATTGACCAGACGTACACTGTCCTTGTATTGATGTAAGAATCTAGGCAGGGGAAGACCTTTTGGTCTTGGCGTTGACCTCCGCGAAAGTTCCGCGAATGGGAAATCAAGATGGTTTTCCATTGAAACCGGCCAACAGTTCACTTTTTGCAGGGGGACCAACAGCAACCAAGTATTTCCCCCCCCCAATTCTGCCCCCAGTTGCTCAGTGGTGCCCCTTTATTCTTTTTTTTTGGGAAGGGCTCCCTTTACACTCAACCAACTCAACCAACCCTTTAACTTTAACTCAACTTCACCAACTCAACTAACTCAGCCAACCAGCCAACCAACCTTCAACTGCCCAATGGTTCCTTTTTTTTTCTTCTCGCATGGCTGGGCTGAGTGCCACCTGCCACCCTTGGGACCCAGCCGGATAGGAAGCTGATGGTCTTGGCCCAGCAGCCCGAGATCCAGATGGCCCAGGAGCGCCGCAGATCCCCAGCGGAAAAACCCGCGGGGTGTGGTCGGGCCTAAGGTTAGGTACGGGCCGGTTTTTGTCCGGGTGAACACTGGGTGGCTTATCCCAACGGGGTCAGAGTTTTCTGGGGGTTGCTTTTCAGTTTTGTCAGGCGGGTTATCGAAGTCGGCATGTTCATTTGCTGGGGGTTATGAAAGTCACAAGCTGGTTGGTTGCTTCCCTTTAACCCACCTAGAGGGTGACTTTGATCATGGTAAACTACTGAGGCCAGTACAACTATTTTTTTCGGAACCAGACATGGAATGCACAAGTATCGGTGTCCCTTTTTTAAAAGGTCAGGTTGGTGGACAAACCGAGGGGGTTCCGCTGGTGATGGGTTTTATGCTATCCATTTACTAGGGAGACCCATCTATTTTTCCAAAAGGCCGGCTGTGACTTTTGCGGATTGCGGAGCAGAAGATCCTGAATGCCAATCACTTATGTTGGCCATTTGGGTTTAGGGGACCTCCCAACTTTGTTTTTTGCGGGCGTCCTTCTGGTTTCCCTTTGCAACCTACCATTTTCCCTAAAAAAGACGCACCCATTTGAGGCAACACAGCTTACTGGGATCCTTGTCGTTTCAACAGTATTTTGTTCGGCACTGCATCCTTGGCGGCAACCCTATCGGCATTCCAGTTCTCTGATCTCAAGCGACAGTTTCAATGAGCACTGGCAAAGGAAGCACCTCCGATGTCTTGTCCCTCCGTTGCAGAAGGAACTTCTCGTCCGTGGCGAGTGTGTCAAGGCTAGCGTTGCCTATTCATGCCGCTCTCCCCTTTGCTTTCCGCTCAGAAGCCAGACCTTCCCAGGCTTGCAATAGAGGGGGGCCAAACATGTGGAAGTCTCACTCCCAGCACTTGTGGTTTTTAGTTGCTGTACATATTAATGCACACACGTAAGTAAGCCTTCATTTGGGCACATCTATGTGTTGACACAGGGCCATGGGTCAAAATCCCGTACCCCCAGTGAACATCCCAATCCCCACTAAAATAGGTTCTAAAATGGGTGGTGCACCTACCCCAAAGTGGTACCAAAAAGGTTTTGACCCACGGCCACATGTAGTTTTGATGTCAGGAGAGCCCCGAAGGCAAGGACGAGCTCTTTGGCCACCGCCCTGACGAGGAGGCAGGGGTCATACCATGGCTTTGTGTGGTTCAATCAGTTTGTGTGTCAACCAAAACAAAGAGGAAACATATCAACATTTTAGGGAGCCGATTCCTATTTTGAGAACTACCCAGGATCCGATTCGGGGCGAAGTCAAACTCTGAGAAAATCGAGGCCATGGGGGCTGAGATGCAAAGCGAGGCAGTCAGGCGTCAGCATCTAGCGGCTGACTCCAAAATGGCCATGACTCCAAAATGGCCAAAATTGGATGTTCACCGGGGGTACGGGGTTTTGACCCATGGCCAAATGATTCGGATGATGGGAATCGCATTCGGAGGTTTGAGGAGCAGAAAGGGTTGCTGCCAAGGTGCATGTCTTTCCACATTCGCAGCGTGAGGGCCTGAAAATTGATCTTGACCATAGCTTATGGGACCAGTCAATGCATGTGGTGTTTGGGTACCTCAACCCAAGGGTGAGCTTGCGTCATAGAGAATATGTGTTAGCACAGATTTGATCCCATTTATAGAAGCCCGTTGAACCGGTCATCCAATGTCAATACATGCTCTGTGTCCACCATTAGTCCCACGTTTCCACCAATAGCTGGGAGGCCCAATCGGGTCCCCCCCCTCCCACTCCACAGTTGGTATTCTTTTTGGCATCGTATTTCGAAGAGCTGGGTCTTAGTTTCCTGTCTGATGACTGTTGCGTGAGTTTGCACCCAGGTATCTCTGTGGACCAACTTGAAACGGGCGGCTTCAAAAGAGTGAGTCGAAGCCTCTAGGAGGGTTTACCCCGTGTGGGGAAAACGTCAAAATGTCAGCAGCAGGGCTGCGGGAATGAGCGATTTGGTTCCCAAAACCTTCTCTTCCGAAGTCTTCCGGATGTTTTAGAGTATACGAAATAGGCAAGTACGCATGTAGCACCCCAGATTTTCCGCGTACCCTAGATTCTGTTTCCTTCTTCTTCTTTTTGGGGGAGGAGGGGGGTGTACTATAAGTGCAATTTTTGAAGGGTACCACGATACATAGGCTTTAAGGTAGATATACGACTTGCTGCGTACAGATGTAACCCAATCCAGTTCCAGTGCAGAACGTGGAACTCCACCACACAGCCCCGCTCCGTCGCTCACGTAGCCCCCCCCCCCCCCCCGCGCGCGCTCAGGAGGTGCCAGTGTTGCAGGGCGTGGGCGACGAGCACGGCGCGGAGTCCCGGAGCTGAGCGAGTCAATTGAGAGCTGGACCCTTTCTGGCGCTTTTCTTCGGGGTACCCCCAAAATGGCAACCCTGGTTGTTTTTTGTTTAAGCCGACCAAAAGAGAAGCTATATTTGAGAAAGCATTTAAGTGCCAAACAACAGGTTGGACTTGTTGGGCAATCCACTCAGGAAGTGAGGAGCTGCTACGAAGAGGACCCATGTCCATGCATATAGCAAATTTTGACTGCAAGCGTGCTTGGGCTCAAGCCTTGATATCGAACTTCCATCCATTTAAAGCCATGCTGTTGCACGACATGGCAATGGGCATGGTGCTGCTGCAAAGCGGCTTGCACTTGGAAACTCCTCCGGTGATTCGGCCCGAGCAAATTGCAGATGCACAGTACTGGGCCTATGGTGAGGGAAGCTCTGACGTCATTCCCTGCTGCAACGTCGCCCACGCGGCCAGGAACTTCTCCTGGTTCACGCAAACCTGGCCTGCAGCCTTCGTTGCTTTGAAGGGTGGCCCCGCCTACAGCGACCCCGCGATCAAGACGCTCGACGGCGTCCTCGTGTTCGACGCGGAGTACTGTGCGCTGGGCGGGTTCCTCGATCTGCCGAACAAGGAGCAGCTACTGAACAACTACTCAGCGGTGATGGCCGTTGAAGAGGCCGCGTGCGGGAAAGAGCCGCTGAAGACTCTCAAGGTAAACGGCCTGGAGGAGGACATCGAGATGGAGATAGCAAAGGATTTTGAGAGCCAGCTGGAGAAGCCTCCTTCAGAGCGGGAAGCTCCTATTCAGAAGGAGGGCATATTGGACCGGCTCAACGCCCGTCACTGCGCAGGTGGCTCCTACAGCTGCATGGTGCACTTCTGCTTGTACAACTATTGTAGGCAGGGAGATCGCATTGCTCAAGGCCACCAGTGCCGAAGCGATTTCCAAATCATGCCCAGAGGCGCCCAACCTCCGCTGAAGTGAGAGGTCGGAATGCCCACACATCGGGATCCCGGGGTGGGACCAACTTCCTTTCCCGCAGTTTGCCTTCGAACGCCTCGTTGCCAGTTTTTTTTTTTTTTTTTACCACCCGATCAAATGGACATAAGTCTAGATCCCTATGGAAGCCAAGCCTGGTTTATTGAGCGCTGCACCTTGCGGAAGCACACAGGAGATAGTGGCATGACAAGAGTCGTTCCAAGCTTGCCGCTTTCGTCCGCACGATTAATCGTTAAAAAGGATGGCTTTGCACACTCCAAATCATTCAGAAACTGCCAAAGTGATCAAGGAACCCACCCACTTAGATAGGGAACCATTCTTCATGCCGGCCATGTAACTTAGCAAGGGATTCAGTTTTGTCGCTTGCTTGCCACTATCGCATCAATAGCAACAACTCTTGCGCTTACATTTTAGAGTGGCAACAATGTAGGTGAATTCCTCGATGGGACCAGGAAGACAAGAGCTGAAGCGCATTTTTCGATTCAGCGCAAGAACGTCAACTTTGAGAGTCGCTTTCTGCATGAGACCATGGCTTGAACCTCTCGAGTTTCCCAACAAGGGTGCCCGAATCACCGTATATTTTCGGAACTAAGCCTTTTGACATGAACATGATGATGAGAATCCTTTGGGGTCACGCCAGAGAGGTTGGCTGTCCTTAGATTTCCAGCTTACAAAGGCTTAGCCTAAGACTTGTCTAAAGCCTGGCAACAAGGCAGCGTTTTGCACTTGTGGGAAACGGAGCGAGCGTTCGGGCCGTGCTCTCTCAAGCATTTAGATTTTGCCGGGGAGCACACAAAGTCTGGGGGAGGGGTACCTATGAACAGGACCCATGTCCATGCATATAGCAAATGTTGACCGCAAGCGTGCTTGGGCTCAAGCCTTGATATCGAACTTCCATCCATTTAAAGCCATGCTGTTGCAGGACATGGCAATGGGCATGGTGTTGCTGCAAAGCGGCTTGCACTTGGAAACTCCTCCGGTGATTCGGCCCGAGCAAATTGCAGATGCACAGTACTGGGCCTATGGTGAGGGAAGCTATGTCGACGTCATTCCGAGCTGCAACGCCGCCCGTGCTACCGGGAACATGTCCTGGTTCAGCCAAACCTGGACTGGGTCCTTCGTTGCTTTGGAGGGCGGCCCCGCCTACAGCGACCCCGCGATCAAGACACTCGACGGCGTCGTCGCGTTCGACGCAGAGTACTGCGCGCTGAGCGGGTTTCTCGATCTGCCGAACAAGGAGCAGCTACTGAACAGCTACTCAGCGGTGATCGCCGTTGAAGAGGCTGCGTGCGGGAGAGAGCCGCTGAAAACCCTCAAGCTCCACGGCCTAGACGGCGACATCATCGGGGATGTGACTAAGGATTTTCACATGCAGAAGAAGAAGCCTCCTTCACAGCGGGAAGCTCCTATTCAGAGGGAGGGCATATTGGACCGGCTCAACGCCCGCTTCTGCGCAGGCGGCTCCTACAGTTGCATGGTGCACTTCTGCTTGTACAACTATTGTAGGCAGGGAGATCGCATTGCTCAAGGCAACCAGTGCCGAAGCGATTTCCAAATCATGCCCAGAGGCGCCCAACCTCCGCTGAATTGAGTGGTCTGAATTTAGTGCGCACGAACACCTGCAGTCACGGGGACCACAAAGTCTTTCGAGCAGTTTGCAGCGTCCAAAACCCGTGTTGGCCATTTTAGCACCCGGTTACATTGAGAGAATTAAATTGAGATGATACCAGGGCCTGCCCTGGTTTGACGTGTCAAGGGTCATTCTAAACTTGCCGTTTGCCGACGCATGATTATTGGAAATCCAGTTCATTCAGCAACTGCCAAAGTGATCAAGGAACCCACCCACTTAGATAGTGAATCATTCTTCATGCCGGCCGTGCAACTTACAGGGAGTCTCAGTTTTGTCGCTTGCTTGCCGCTATCGCTGGTAGCGAGAGGATGTAGCATGCTAAAGCGTGGAAGAGAATACCGGTTCATCAGTGGCAACCGGAGTCCTGTAAGTCGAATCCTTGACATAGGGGTGGTTTTCTCTACAAAACCCAGGGGTTCAACATGGTTGTTGTTGGGAAACATGTTACATTTTTGCAAATTGTGGTTTAGTGGTTGAAAAATCCAACCACTTAACTGCTAACATTTGAGAATGTTTGCTCCCCAAACCCAACGTCAACCAAGTCAAGCTTCTTTTTTCGGGAGCTCTGGGTCACTGAGGCGGTCTGTGCCCACACCTGGTCTTCTGCCCCAGCTTGGGCCTGGACGAGGCAGCTCCAATCTGACGAAACGATGGCATCGTTCCATTGCTTGCGATATTGCCCTGGGAAGCCGAAGGAACCGACCAATGTCCAGGTGTAAAGAAACCAAGGGTATCCTGAAACAACACGAGCCTGTTTGGCCAGGTTCGCCTTTGAGACATGGCCGTGGTCGTCAAAACCTTTTTGGTCCCATCTTGGGAGTCGGTGAATTCACCACCCATTTTAGAACCTATTTGAGTGGCTGCTGGGGGTATGGGTTTTTGACCCAGGCCCATATTTTTTCAGCAAGACCCGCAAAAGGGCCCCCAAAAAAGAAAACCCAAGATTAGGCTTATTGCAAGACGTAGAGGATTTTGAGGGGGCTCATTTTGATCTGCAGGAAAGTTAGGAAGGGGAATTCACCAAAGCTCGACAGGCCGTTATTGCTAGCGGGCGTGAAGATGCAAGGCGACGGTTTATTTTGCGACTCTAAGGTGAGGATCTCAGATGTTTCGAGCTCTCATCTGGCCGCGGGTCAACACCAATGGTACCATTTTGGTTGGCAGGTGAATTCACCACCGATTTACGAACCTATTTTAGTGGTGACTGGGATGTTCACTGGGGGTACGGGATTTTGACCCATGGCCATCTATCTCCACCATTATTCTGCACCAAAGCTAAGAAACAGCCTTTAGCTGTGACTTGGACTTCGCGTTATTTTCGTTCCTACCTCCAGGATCATTGCAAACCTAAGCCTTTTCGTGGAACATGGAGCCCTACTAGGAGCGGACTGGATGACCAGCTTGGCATTTTCCTATTTTTTTGGGTTGTCATAGCTGTGGATGTACCGCACCACCGTTCAGAAACCCTGGTGTTATGATTCGATACCCTGTAAATACCGTTCATTCCGTGGTGCGAACGGATTGCGTCCATCCACAGTAGCAGCTGGAGACATGTTGCAGCCTCAAATTGAGGGCCTGAACAGGGGAAGTGCCAACTGCTAGAGCAGTTGGCTTACTCGCGTGAAACGCACCCCAAGCACATTGGCTGCGGGGGCGATTGACTCGCAATGAGCAAACACTGGACACTGCCTTAGGAAGGGTCCCCGAGGGCTATCAGCTGGAGTCTGGCCTTTTTCGAACAGTGAAGCTTGTTTCTGGGGAAGTAGACTCTTCCATTTGGTTAAGAATATTTGTCTATTTCCCCTGTTGGCTTTAAAGGGAATCTATCACTACTGGAAGTACTTTCATTTTTTCCAGGGGACTTCAGCAAGTGGAAGGGGAAACCCGTGTCGTACCGGGGGCTTCGCAGGACGGCAAGGAGATCCGCCGGAGCGAGTTCCCCATGGGGCCGCGGCTCGCCTCGGATGAAACCGGAGCCGGGCGGGCGGGCGAGGCGCCTCGTTTCGAGGGTACCCTGTTCTTGTTGTAAAGGAAACCAAAAGGACCACTGACGCCAGGGGTCCCCCGAAAAAAGACACACCGTTTTAAAGGTTTTGAAGGGTCAGGTTTGAAGGCCGGCATCGATGAGGCGTATAGGTTCTGTTCACATAGTTACTTCACACAATTACACTTTGATTGACAAATTCACACAATCGATGAGGTGAAGCAGTTAATCCAATTCTGATCACCCAATTACCTTTGGATTCCAGTTCCGAGGGGCTGCTTTTGAAAGGCACTCCACCGATCTCGGCAGAGTGTAAAGCTTGCCGGTGCTCAGATGAGGGAATCAGCACGGCTATGAACCATTATGTTCTGGTTTTAGTGGGGAGCGGTGGTCATTTTCAGGTATGGGTTTGGAGGTATGGATCCTTATATAGGATCCTTATACCACCAATACAAGCTCATAAGGCTGTTTATACCCCGAAGTGGTAGAGAACCTCCAAACCTCCGAAAAACCAGAACCCGAACATGCCCCTTGACATCAATTGTGGCATACCCTTGGAGCTTTGCAGTCTGCCAAATGCGCAAAGTCGCCTGAGTTCATTTGTTTATCTGAAAATGGGTGTGTTTGTTTTTAGGAGATCCGTCTTTTTTGGGCCCCAAAAAATGGTTAGTTTCCTTGCCGGTTCCTTTTAAACCCAGCCCAAAAAAGTTACTGATCAACAAAAGACGAGCCGCCCAAATGCCAACTTGATTGCTTCCCCATCGAAGCAAGAATGCCGTGAGAGCCATAGCTCTGTTTGGCACCCTGGTTCAAAGCAGCGGTGATGTTTGGACATTCGCATGTGGAACCCGTGTGCTTCTGTCTTTTGTTCAAAAAGCAGAAAGCAAGAAGGCCTAAGAACAAAACAACCGGGTGTGGCTCAGAATTAAAGAGCTGGGTTTACGCAGGTGCTAGTCTTGGTTCCATTTGGCAAGGTGCCATTTTGGGCACCACTTTTGAGCCACAGCCATATGTTTTGTTGATGGGAGATGGAATTCGAACTCCAGCTGCGTCAGCTATTTTCAGAGCAGATCATGATCCCTCTGAAAGGAGTTTTCATTTGAGGAGTTAGTCAAAGCGGGGGCCACCTTTGGCACCCCTTTTGGCACGGCAAAAACCTCTTACCTTAAGCATTAAGGGGGGTTTTCAATTTATAGCTGTTCCACCTCGGCGTCCCCAACGTGGCACCCCCAACGTTGCGACCTTTTCCGGAACTCCGGACCGCTGGCGCCCCGCCCCTCGAAGCCTCGCCCCCCCAATCCCAATGCCGCTCCGCGTGTTTTGTTTCTCCGGAGCCAGGGACAGAGATCCGAAAGCTGTCTGGGGCAGAAAAGGAACGCCACATGGACAGCACCCATTTTAGGGGAAGAATGGAAACAACTATATATATATATATATGTATATATATATATATCAGAGGGAAAGAAATCCATGTAATCATCAGAGGAGACAAAACCAATTTTTTGAGGGAGACAAATCCTAGTATGTCAATGCCTGTTGTCCGTGGCAGCATCTCGGCATCGCTTCCCTGACGCTTCTGCCACGGGGTTGCGCACGCGCGATGTGCGGGGGTCGCCGTTGATTGGAGGTTTCCAGGTTTCCGCGTCTCACAGACTTGAGCGGGCAACGCATGTATCCCGACACAAAGTGAAGCTTTGCGACTTATTTTGAATTGTCATACTACCCGACCTGACAGGGTTCTTCACAGGGATGATCTCCGTGAAGCGGCGGTCTAAGGCCACTGTTCGAGACTCCAGAGCACAAGGCCTTCGCGATTTCGTGGGTGCATTGGATGGGGAATGAGTCCTTTCAGCTGGTCTCCATTGAAGATAGCCAGCCACAAATCGAGTCGTTTTTCCCCTTCACCAGGCAACCCGGCAGATAGTCGAGAAGCCCCAACAAAAAAAACTTATGAAGCTACCAGCCTAAGAATCCCGACAAGCTCAAGGCGCGTATCACCGTATCACCTCGCGACTTGGGCAGGCATATGGGCTCGTTTTTTTTGATACCCGGGCTGGGGTTGGTTTCAAGGCAATCCAAAAGGAAATCCAGAATCTTGGGGGCAGCCTTCAAAATCAAACGCACACACACACACCCATATGGGGATGCCACCTTGGAGTAGAACGGACTTGCCTTGCTCTTAGGAAGGCTCGGTGAAGCGGCAAAGCGTATTGTCTTTGGGCTCACAAGGCATGGGCATTGGTGGCTCGTCCTTTAGTGAGCGGTCGTTGCGCATGAAACATCACCCTGGGAAGTCTTTGGCAAACAATCTCCAGTCTCAGACGCCGCCGCACTCCGAGTCTCGACAGGACCTGCAGTGCGGCGAGCGGATCCTTCTGTCGCTCGCCAGCCGGGAGCCCAAAGGAGGTAGGGCATGGGCGGTTCCTTGGCTTGGAGAGGTCCAAGTCTACTTAGTCACTTAGGGCAGATACCACGGCTCCCAGCCGTCAGGTTCCTTTAATTTTTCGAGTTTTGGGTTGGTTTCGTGGGGGTTTCCATGTAACCCGCTGAAGCTTTTAGCAGGGGATCTGAGGACGGCCCAGATACTGGAACTTGTTTTGGGGCAAGAAGATGTCGTCATAGGTCTAGCAAGGTGGTTGAGAGCCAGGCGATGTGGCTGTGCTTTGCCCTACATGACTTGGCGTGAGGGGACAGGAGGTCGCCCCTTGGTGGGGCTGCCACAAGCGTGCCTGGGACCCATTTTGGGGTGTTGGCAGGGAGACCACGAGCCAAGCTGTTTAAGGATCTTCCTCGCGTGGCACACGCCTTGAGGTGTTCTGCCCGTTTGTTAGGTGCCGTGGTTCACTTGGAAAAGAGCAGTAGTCAGGCAGTGGATAGTTTGTTGGGGCGCACATTGCCCCATATCATGCAACCATGAATCAAGTACATGGTTGTGGGATCCAGGGGTTTATCCCTACTTCTGTGATACAAGGGAATCGCCTCTTTATATGGGGGGTTTGTCTTTGGGAGGCGCTTTCTGTATCACAGAAGTGGATTCCATGTCCCGCAGCGCTGATCAAATATGACTCTGTGAAGTCAAGAGGCACCCCTTGAAAACTCCCAGCCCGAAGCATGCGAAGTCACGTGTTGTTTGGCCGATTCAAGTTGCTAGGTGTCCACATGCTTTGCTGCTCCTTCTTCCTAACTTTGAGCTTCACTTGGCCCAGTTAAACCTGGGGTGCAGGAAGGAGGCCTTCACACTGTCCCGGGAAAAAAACAAAAAAACGAGACACTCGGTGGCGAGGGAGCCTCTTTTGTGAGGGTTTCTGTTAGATGTGGAACCACCCTTTAGTGGTTGTCGTACAAGAGAGCCGCAGCATGATGTGGAAAGCACCACTGGATCTCATCAAACCTACTGTGGATGGACCGAATCTTGCATGGGCTTGTAGGTGGTTTATCCCCCAGCTGGTGCGAAGTGCATTCTGTCCATCCACTACCAAGCGAATCCGCGTGAACAAGTACAAAGCAGAGAACGACCGCAAGCAGATCCTTGTGGTATTCATGTCCACATGTAAATTTCCCTCAAACTAACTAACAAAGGCGAGTTCACCCCAGATTTTTGGACAATTTATCATTTTTCAGGGGTGTTTTGAGGGTCAGGCGCCTGCTTTTCCAGGAGTTTCATTTGCTTGAACATATGTGTACTTTCCCCTTTTTGAAAAGGGATTCTTTTCACCACTGGACACATACTCCAAAAGGCAATTCGTAGCGAAAAGGCAGACATTTTGAGCATGCAGCAAGGTCCAGGTATGTTTTCTCATTCTTCAACGGGACGAAAGCGCGAATGGACGTCAACCGAATGGACGTCAATCAAACCAACCATGGCGATTCGCCCGCGAAAATCGCCGAGGTCCCGAGGGCGCAGCCGGCGGCAAGAGCTCCGGCTGGGGCTGGGGAGGCAGCGCTGCGCTGAAGGCTTCACGGCGCGGGGCGCGTGGGGGTCTTTGTTTCAGTGCCCTGAGTTGGCCATGGGTCAAAAGCCCCTACCTGCAATGAACATCCCAATCCCCACTAAAATAGGTTCTAAAATGGGTGGTGAATTCACCTGCCCCAAAATGGGACCAAAAAGGTTTTGACTCACAGCCAGTTCCTGGACTTTCAGCTTGTTGGGCTTGGACCATTTGGAAAACAAGCTCAGTCAAAAAACTGAGTTTAAACAACTTCCAGATGTTTGGTGCTGATGATGTTGTTGGTAGCACATTGTTGGGTTGTCTGGCCGGGTGGCTAATTGAAGTGGCAGTTTGTGCTGGACAGTGGTGCATATTTGTTTTACACCAACCATTTTCATTTAAGGATTGGGTTTGTTTCGACGTGGAAGTCCACAGGAAAAGCCCAAAGACATGTTTTTTTGTTCTAGTGGGTCCACCGTTCTTTTTTGTTTTGTTTTTGTTTGTTTTTCCCTATTTTGAAGGACAACCAAAGGGAACCCCGAGATGTGGGCAATTCAAGTGGAACCTGTGGGAACTTTATACTCTTGATCGAATGATATACAAAGGATTGTCTTGGATGCGAGACAAAACTGATGGGACTGACACACAGTCCAGCTGTCCAGCCCACCTTACACTGTCCCTCCATGGGCTTCTTGTGCCTGTCACTCGCCCATGCCTTATGCCTTTGCGTGTTTCTTTAGGTCGAGCAGTCGAGCATGAGATCACGGGCGCCTGCCATCAGAATGGCGGGAGAGAGCGGTTCTCCGGAAGGTCCCCGTGACCTTACCACATGGCCCCACAATCATGTTTGGAGGAGTCGAGTGCTTGCTGTTGATTTTGGATTACTAAATCCCTGTTTATTAATGTGCGGGTGGGGCACCCCCCATATACAGGCGTTTATGAATCCAGGGCCAACATTACATTTGCTTGTGCTCAAGCACAGACGCAATCCAGTTCCTAGCACTAGTGGCCTTGCATGGGATTGTGCATGAATTGGTTGCAGGTGCACCCCAAATCGAATCCTGCCGTTGTCATTAGCGGCCAAAACGCGAACCATGCCCTGAAAAGAAGGGTGGGGGGCGGTGTTGGGGATGGTGGGCAGGAGCCAGCACGCTCGGCCAAGGAACCAAGACAAGACCCCCACAAAGCTTGGACAACTACTGCTTCCCCGTACTTCCTCCTTCGGCCCGGTTTAAACATCACCCTTTGGGCCACTGAAAGGCCCGAGTTTCGCGCATGTCAACCGCAGGCGATCTCCGGCGACGAGCCGCTGAGGAGCTCCGGATGGCGGGGGGATCAACAGGCGAACCTGGCGCCTTGCCCAAGAAGGCAGCTTTTGGAGCCCAGTAAACTGCTTTTAAGTTGTGCCCAAACAAAGGGACATGCGCCGAAAAGGTTGCATTTTTCCTTATCAAACCGCTTGTTGCTTTTCCCTTGTGTGGCTGAAAGTTGACACCTTTGTGAGCCTCATGGAACGGGTGGAAGGCTTTAAGAGCTTTCAACAAACCAAATGATGAGCCTTGAAGCTTCAGGTTCTTTTTTGTTTTGCGTCAGGCTGCACCTAATTTTGCTTACTCAAGTATCGTTTCCAACCGCTCAGCCAGCCAATTCGGGTACTTATATATTGAACATCGCCTTTTCCGGATGATTTGATGGACGACAAGCTGCTCGGTCCGGCAATCCCCGGTTGGGAATGAGTCATCGTGGACTTGAGAGTACGCAGTCTTGCTTTTTGCCAACTCGCATGTGAGATGGGGGAGCTGGCCAACACACATTGCGGGTTTTCATTTCCCCCCTCAAAACGTTCATCCTCGCCTATTCCAAATGTTTCTCACATGTCTTCAAACCCACCTCCACGCCGTCGTTTCACTTGTTGAACGCCACGCACACACACACACAGAGAGGAAGCAAACCAAGCAGCAAGCAACAACGAATAGGACGTCTAATTTGTTTTTCATCTACACAGAGAACACAAGAAAAGAAGCAACCATCAGAGAGCAGGACGTCGAGATTTTAGACATCATCAAACCAGGAGGTGGCACGGTGAATTCCCTTTTCCCTTGGTTTCCCTTTTTGGTTGAAGGCGGCTTTCCCTTGGTTCGGGTCCATGACGTCCTCGAAATGTCCATGGCGTACCCCACCTTCCATTGGCTGAAATGAATATTTGTTATTTTCCCCAGAGGGAATCGATTTCACTACTGGTCACATTTTCTCATGTTTGCCCGGGGACGAGAACGCAAATGGAGGGAGAATTGTAGCTCCAAGACCAGGGGATGCTTGCAAACGGCCCCAAAAGAAGCACGGCCCTGTGGTCGGCGTCTTTTTGTTCTTCGAAAGGGCGGGGGTGGCTTCGACGCCTTGGATGCTGCCAGGACCTCGGAGGCGGATCTGGCGGCGTTGGCGCGGCAGCCCATGCAGGCGGTGCTGGACCTGGGCCATGTGACGCGGGAGGCCGGGGGGGGGGGGGGTGGGGTTGGGGTGGGGGTGGGGTGGGGTTGGGGGGGGGGGTTGGGGGGGGTTGGAGTTGTTGGGGAAAGAACTGGGGGATATATATTTTTGGAGTTGGTCTCTTGGTTGTGGTTTTAAAGGGACGCCAAAAGGAAAGCCACAATTTGGCGGGGTACCCCAAACAAAAAACAGGCGCACCCAAATTCCGCATGTCCAAGTTAACCCTAGAAAAGGAAAGGAATCAGACCTTTTGCTCAGTGCTTGGGGCACCCCAGGTGTTGCACAAGTAGTGACGTGATGGCTCACTTCTGGCTGGGCAGAGCA
Source organism: Effrenium voratum (assembly GCA_963377175.1). NCBI lineage: Eukaryota > Dinophyceae > Suessiales > Symbiodiniaceae > Effrenium > Effrenium voratum. Next base: position 58,060 of record CAUJNA010000052.1, on the reverse strand, counting down.
GTGGAGGGAGGGTTGGGTGGGTGGGGGGTGAAGGCTCCGGATGTGTGTACTGACATTTCCTGTGAACACCCAGGTAAGGCCAGGAGCATCAACGACCTTCAGATCTCGCCACTTCGCACCAACAAACTCCAGTGTGTGTGTGTGTGTGATCTTGGGAATGCAGGTAGGTCCGTAGGTCCTGCTGCCAAGCTCAGGCACGTGTTCTTTGTTTTGTTGCAGGTGTTTGCTCAGGTTTTAGGGCAAACTCCCCCTGAGTGGTACGCTCACGAGCCGTTTTTTCTCCGCGTCCATGGGACAGCAGCTCGTTGACAAACAAGACCATGCCCAACCAATCTTCACTTAGCTTGGGCCTTCTGCCTTCCGAGATTGCTGCTCATTGGCAATCTCGGAAGGCAATACTCTAGGGGTTGCTTCCTCATTCTTTCCAACCAACCTTCTTTTCCAAAGCCCGCCGTTTTCCCTGGGTTTCCGGAGGTTTTCTAGAAAGATTCGGACCCCTAATGGTTGGAAGGTACCGCTAGAAATGCGAGATCATGCCAAGGCTAGGGCCCCTGTTCGTCTTTCGAGACTGAAGGAACTGTTTTGCTGAAGAGTCACAGCTGTCGCCCTAAATCTATCACCTAGGTGACTCAGCTAGGTGCCCTTTTGCCCAAATTTGGAGGAGGGTTCCCCTACTAAAATAGACTACAGAAAAAAGTTGGTGCCCTTATTCTACTAACTTCTCTACTGGAGAGTCACGCTCTTGTGAGCCGGTGGTCGAAACAACGGACAGCGGCGGTTTGGCGGGATGAGGGGAGAGGCAGCTTCAGACCTGGCAGTAGGGCGTCTTTTTTCGAGCTAGGCAATGCCCCTGGTTTGGAGGAAAGAAGGCACTGCCGGGAAACAGGTGCAAGTGATGCTATCCCGCCCGGTTGAAACGGCCGAGCCCGGTTGAAATGCTTTTTCTCCAATGTCTTTCTTTTTGTTTGGTAGAGCCTTACCAGGGCTCATCAAGGTCTGTGCAAGAGATGAATGCTTGGCCTCGACTCATTCCATGCCGTGGACTCTTGAAGTCCCCCGGACTGGCTGGACTTTCCACCTGGGACGACAAGTCTAATTGCAAAGAACAAGATTCGGACCATTTTGTCGCCAATCCACGGAAAGGGTGTCCGTCCATTTCCCTCTGTGGCACCTCCAAAAAGTGGGCAAGGTGTTCACGGAAACCGCCGGTGAATCGCGGCAAACTTTTGCAGGATCCCCGAAAACGACCCCCTGAAATCGTTTTCGGACCCCCCATTTTCGGTTTTCGGACCCCCAGTGTCACTGTGAGTTGCAACCTGGGAAATCCAGTGCCGAATTTGCTCTCTGAAATTTCCCCCCACCCACGCCCTTCGCGAAGGCCGCCCAAAGCCGTCTCCTCGCCATTTGGGTGTGGCTCAAAATTACAAAGCCAGGGATGTGCAGGTTTTAGTCTCTGGTTCCATGTACCAAGGCGCCATTTTGGTACATCTTTGTGAGCCACAGCTTCCCCCGCACTCCCGCCCTCCCGCCCGAAGCGCCGCGAGGTGCCGGAGAACCTGCCCTCGGGGAAGCTGCCCTTCGACATCTCGCAGCACCCGGCGGTGAAGCACACGGTGGCCCGCAGGCTGCTGGACCGCATGGAGGCGGAGATGGGCCGCTTCGCGGACATGCAGAAGGCGGGCTGGCCGGGATGGAAGGGGCTGGGCTGGGGGTTGGGGGGTTGGGCTGCCAAGTGGAGGGCAACTTCGGGATGGGAAGGGGCGCCTGCGTCCCCAAGACAAAAAAGCGTCCGGGGACGTTGGCCTGCTTGGATTTTTGCGGGCGCAGCGGTTGCGGCTGACCCATGGTATGTGCCCAAGAAAGGCTCCAAGCCGACCGGCGAGTGGTTCTCTTTTGCAGCCGACTTCGTCGGAGGGAGCAAACGAGGGGACCGCCTGCCCGCTTTCAGATGCGGGCAACATACTTTTGGTTCTCAAGATGTAGGCCTTTCTCTAATGTCCACTGAACCAGGTAGAAGCATCTGGGAACATGCCCAATCGGGTTTTCAAAAAAAACACGGACATCGCCGCGGCGCAAGGCGCGCGGCCGGATTTTTTTGGGGGGTTTGGCTGGTCCGCCCTTCGGCAAGATGGGTCGGCACCCTCTCATCAGACAACGTAAGACTCTGGCTACGCTGAGCTTTATGTGCATATGCCTGGGTCCCGAGTGTTGGGGTCATTTTTCACATATATATATATATATATATATATATTTGAAGGGTTTGCTATGTCCCAGAATCTAAACTCACCCGAGTTGGTCACTTGTGGGTAGCACCGTTTGAGTGGCAAACACGGAAAAGTTGGGGACTTCTGGCCATCCCACTCAGGAAGTGAGCGGCAATACAGCTTATTTGCCAAGTTACACGAATTCAGTGCTGCTTTGGCAAACATCGATCCTTCACGAAGGGTATGTCCAATCTCATCAGCCACTCATTTTGGGCTTGTTAAATCATGGCCGGATCTCAAATGTTGTGTTGCTCTACTGCTTAAATCTGTGCTTGCTTCATCTTGTGGAGTTGGTCGGTGAGGGCCTAGCAACCCCTTTTCTGCCTGCCAACCCACCTGGAACGCAAACAAGCACCCGCCGCGTTTTGCGACCAACCCCAACATGGGAATCAGCAAAACACATGTGACATTTGCAATGTTGGGATGGTTGAATCACGTACTCCAGCAATCCCTTCATGGGGACAACAGCACACAGCACACATCAACTCCTCCGAAAGCAAACAAGAAGCAAGTACTCACTGCAAAGTTTCATATCTACAACTACAAGGCTTGCACGTCAAGCCTCCCTACCACCCTACCCCACCAAGTACCCCCCCCACCCGCCGGGCCCCCCCCGAGCAGCCCGGCGGAGTTCAGGCGACCCCGGCCCCGCGGGTCCGGGAGCTCAGCGAGGTGGAGCTCACGAAGCTCTCGGCCGGCGCCAAGGCGAGGGCCAGCCGCGCCGCGCGGGGCAAAATTAAACCACCAGGGACATGGGTATGGGTCAAACAAAAACACAAGGATTTGGACCGGGCTT
>CAUJNA010000052.1:0-50000 GCA_963377175.1 Effrenium voratum | reverse complement strand
TCAGCCACCCAGGAGCCGTGCCCACTGGGTAAGTCATCGGGTGGTTGGGTGAAGCCATCGGGTGCTTTGGGCCTGAAGCCATCGGGTAAGGATGGTTTGGGTGGTTGGGTGTTTAACGCAGGTGATTCCATGATTTGTGTTGTGGGTGGTTGGTTTGGGTGGGCCACTTGAGCGTAAGGCAGCTTGCCTTAGGGGCGCGCCTTTTGGTTGGTGCCGGGTTCAAAGAGCTGATCTGGGTATGGGTCAAAATGAAGCCAGGGACACAGGTTTTTTCCAGGCCTTCCAGGGCAACCCATTCGGGTACTTATATTTGACCCACGGCTATGCGTGGCTTTTTCCAAGGGTGTTGATGGGACGAGGTGATTGTAACTCTTACAGCTTTGTGCTTCAACTTGTGAGCTTCCGACTAAAAGTCACAAAGGGGGCTGTACCGGAGGACACGGTGTTCATGGTCACCGTGGTGATTTTGGAACAGGCCGCATATTGGCTTGGACTGGTTAGTTATTCTTGGATGTTCTTCGACACAAAGCGCCCAGTCTCTTTGGAGAGGTACCTACTTCGCTCACTCATGAATTGAGTCCACTTTTCGAGTGGAGAGACCTGGCGTCCCTTCAAGATCAAATGGCCGTGTCTTTTTTTGAGGGCCTTTTTGCGTGGATTTCCAGAGAAACCAACAGGACCCACCATTTTGGGGTTCCGATTCCAAAAAAAAAGAGACGGCCAAATACCGAACAAGAAAGTGCTCTTCCAGTCAGCTTCCATTTTTCATGATTGTTGGAGGTTTGCAAAGGGAATGTCGTGAAGCACACTGACCAACCATCAATTAATTGGAACTTCTCTGAGGCATGAAGAACCTTCGTTTTGTGTGGTTGCAAACCCGGCTCCCCAAAAACAGACTCGCCCAAATGCCAAGCAAACGAGGTCCCTTCTACGAGTTTCCAGGCAGCCCGGTAGCTTGCAGGACTGGCAACGCATCAACCCCTTCCTCTCGGAGAGTGAGGCGCTGTCATATGGCTGTGAGTCAAAACCAATGGTACCATTTTGGGGTAGGTGCACCACCCATTTTAGTCTATTTTAGTGGGGATTGGGATGTTCACTGGGGGTACGGGCTCTTGACCCATGGCCATATATGTTACAGGGTGGCTTGAGAGGAAAGCCACGGAGCTCCTTTGGGGGGTTTCCACGGTTCCAAATTTGGAGACAAAGCCGGATTTGGGTTTGTCTCAGGATTGGGACCCAGAACACCAAACCCCACAATGGCACCCAAAATGGGACCAACCCCACCCAACCCGAGAATTATGTGTCATTTTCCCGTTTTAGTTTCGAAGGGAATCTTATCACCACGTACTTGACATACTGTGGATGGACGAAATCCTGCACCACCAAACAACCCTAGAATGATTTGATCCCCTGTAACTACCAACAAACAATGGTTTCCCATGGTGTCTTGGGTGGTGCGAAATGTATTTCGTCCAACCACAGTATGTATATATATTTTTGTCTGGGCGCTTCGGCAAATGGAACCTTGGGTGGGGGTGGCCAGTGTCTCCCTGGAGGTGCGGGACATCCTGCAGCTCACGAGCCACGCGATGCTGCGGGCGGTGCGGGTGGTCCTGGCCAACGGCTCGCTGGCGGAGGCCCGGGATCTCCAGAAGATGCTGAAGAAGGCGATCGGCACGGTGAAGGAGGAGAAAAGTGGGGGGGGTTGGCTTTTGAGTGTTGAGGGGTGGCTAGGGGGGGGTGGTGGGGGTGGTGGGGGAGGTGGGGGTGGTTGGTGGTGGTGGGGGGTGGTGGGGGAGGTGGGGGTGGTTGGTGGTGGTGGGGGTGGTGGGGGGTGGTGGGGGTGGTGGGGGGTGGTGGGGGTGGTGGGGGTGGTGGGGTGAGGTTGAAGCGGGGACTGGTTGCCTTTTTCTCAAGGGACAGCAACTACAGAGGGAACTACCAAAACTGTCGCATTGTCGCTTTCATTTGCCTCGGTGCATTTTTAACAGCATTGTAAGTTCCTTAGACGGAGCTTACCGGTTTTCACCTTTTTTTTATGGATTGGCCGTTTCGCTTTCTTTAGCTCCCCTCGAAGCCCTCCCCTGCCCTCTCCCCTCCCCTTCCCTCTCCCCTCCCGTCTCGAAACCCCTCCCCTCCCCTCCCTTCCCCTCCCGTTCCCTCCCCGCGAATGGCAGGAGGGCAAGCTCCCGAATGACTTGCTGGTGGGCCTCTCCGAGAAGGGCGAGGTCTTAGCGCGGCGCCTCGACGCCAAGCGCCACTACGTGTCCAAGGAGACCCCGGCTCGCCGGTCGCCCCGCCGCGCGCGGGTGGCGGATGGGGTGCGGACATCCGCGCTTCCGGCCCGAAGTGATGTGTGTGGGGTAGACTTAGAGTCTATATAGGGAATTGGAGCCCCAAAATGGGCAACTGGGAGTTAAGCATAACCTAAAAGGGAGTTGAGCATTTTGGTTTCCTTTTAGGCCCAACAAAAATAGGTACCCTGCAAAAAGCGCGAAGTCGCCTGGAAGGGGGCGAGGCGTGCCGCTAGAAGGGAAACCATTTTTAGAGGTGTCCACGGTTTCCCTGGGGCGAGATTCGGGCAAACAGACTGCTTTTCAGATTGGCGCCTTGGTGTTTCCTGTGTTCTCCAGAAATCTTGGACCTCTCCCGTTTGCTTGTTTTGCCTGCGCCCTGTGGCTTCTTGGCAGGTTTCTTTTTCTCTGCACTTTTCTATCTCGTCCTTCGGCCTAGACTTCTTGCTGCTTCAGTTGTTTAAGCTCGACAAGTTGTCCTGAGGCCTGATGGATCGCTCGTGGCCAGGGCTTGGTTGCCTAAAGTTTGGAATGCGTTTTCCGTTTACCTAGAAGACTGGCAATCAGCAGAGCCATTTCGCCGGGATGCGAGAGGAGCAGGCACCGATTTGTCTAGTACCTCTTTCCCTTCACAACTACTGTGAATGGACGAAACCTAAGCAACCCTGGAATTGTGATTCCCCAATAAATCCCCAACAAAGGTTACGGTTTCAACCACGGTTTTCATGGTGCGAACGGGCTTCGCAACCATCCACATGCGCGGTATCTCCTCGCCTGCTGCTGCTGGCGAGGACTTGTCCTACGACCCCCACTTCCTAGTCTTCGAGTTCTCTGATAACAAGATGCTTCATGAGCGCCAGGCGGATGGGGCATGGAAAAGACCGACCGGGGGGGCCCATCAGCAAGTCTTTTCCCCTAAAAAACTGAGAGAGCCCCTCCGCTGGGCAAATGAGAAACAAAAACGACAGGGGAAGAACATTTTTCATTAGGGGATCGGATGAGATTAGTGACCAGGAGTCCTCTACTCGAGGCTGGCTCAAAATCAATCTGCAAGCTCCTTCTGTGAGGCAATTTCCCTTGTCGCGGCGTGCCAGTAGGGATCTTAGATTAACCTGAGGGATCCCCCCATTTTAAGCATGGCACCGGTTTCCGTTCGGTTCGAATGATCCAGTGCCATCACTTCCGAAAGGACGCCAGGCTGACGGGTCTCTGAGATTTCCGGTCCAGGGCTGTAGCCTCTCCTGAATCCTGCGCTGAGTGAAGACCCAGGGAGCGCCCAAGCACAATTCCCTGTGTCCCAGTTCGGTAGATTTGGTGTGCCAAGACAAATCCGCAGTTGTTTGATATCGCCCAAGCCGCAGTTGTTTGATTGCCCAGGGTGACATGAGCAATGAGCAGGGGCTTGCGTGTCCCTTTCATGAAGCAGACCCCTTCTTGGATGTTGTTTCAATTAAAACCAATTCGAACACCCACCATTTTGGTTGAGTCCCCTAGAAAAACATCCAGCAAGTTTCGTCTGCTGAGAAAAGAAAAAGGGTTTCATCCCGCGGTAGCCAACCACCCACTCACGTCCCTCGCTGCTTTTTGCACACTCCCCCCCCCCCCCCGCGTTAGGTCGCCATCATCTCGGACTTCCAGAAGACCGCGGCTTGGCGGAGGTCCCAAGCAAGCGTCCGGGTTCCTTTGGGGTTTTGAGGTGGGTTTTTTTTAGGTGGGTCTAGCGGTCGGGAATGGTTTGAACCCACTGTTCCTTTTGGGTGTTTTAGTTTTAGGTGGGTTGTTACGTGGGTTTAGGGGACCTGAGGTTTTTAGGTAGTTTAGTGGGTTTGGGTGGGTTTAGTTCCTTTTGCAGTGGGTTTCGTTGGGAATGGTTTGAACCCAGAAGGTTCAAGTAACTTGTAGGGGACCTGGTGGGTTTTTCGCGGTTGGGTTGTTTTGAAGCCGGGGATCTGAAGTCTGAGCCCCGACAGGCAGCGTTTCTTTCCAACGTTGGCAAAGGATTGGCTTCGCTGCTTCCCGAGGTGGAAGGCGGCTCGAGTGGGGTGAAGCAGATGATCATGGGCGCGGGGAAAACCACGGTGGCGGCTTGGCGATTGGGCGGGACCGGACCCGCGCCGCTTTGGGTTTGGCGCCGAAGTTGGAGCTTCAGTTCTCATCTGGCTAGTGAAAGATACACATCATGGTGTCTTTTTTAGGGGAAGCCTCTCTCGAAAGAGTTTTAAGGGAAACCAAAAGGACAACCACCATTGGGGGTCCCCCGAAAAAAGAGACACCCAAATATGGGGCGATTTGTTGGGAGGGTGGATCGAGTGGGATTTCAGGTTTGATTCGCTCACTGGCAGCCAAACATCCATTTCCTGAAGAGTCCAGGGAAAAATAAATAGATTTTCAATAGATTCCCTTTGAAATCAAGACAGGAAAATAACAATTATTCTTATGCAAATGGAAGCAGCTATGGCAGCTTCAAACAGCTTTCAAAAGGTAAAAGGTCGGTCCTTGATTTTGACACGTTCCGAGCCATCACTAAGCTTGCTGCTCGGGCCAACGCTGGATGCTTGGCTTGTGCAAACAAACGAATCAGACCACACTATTGAACTGCTCCAGCGCTGTCGCCCCTACGAGAAGGACTTGATTGGTCGAATCGGCGATTCGAAAGCCATCGAAAAGCCGCAGGTCCTTTGGTGCAACCGGGATGTTTTAGCCACCGCGTGGCTCAAGCAGAAGCTTAAAGGTGCTGGACGATTCACCCTCTCGTCCAGCATTGGAACTGACGACTTCCATTTGCTTAAGACTTTCTTTTTAAATATATATATATATATATATTTTTTTCTTTTGCCTTGTTGGCTTTAAAAGGATTTTATCACTACTGGAAATATTGTTTGTTTGTTTTTTTATCCAGGGGTCTTAACTCTTAACCAAATGGAAGGCGACAATTGCGGTACCTGTTATTTGCAGGGTCCGCGCAAAAAGGAGTTTCCCTATAGCGCTGCTGGGTTCCATGCAAGCGCTGCAACATATTCATCCGGCCTGGGCTGCCAAACCTTTTGATAATTTTGGGCAAGGCCATTCCAGATAAGCCTTTGTTGTGTTTCTTGTATCCGCAAGACAGTAAGCCATAACGGTTCGCCACTGTTTGGATTGTCTGGAGTGTAGGGGTAAGTTATATATATATATATATGTAAACATATATATATACACACATACATACATACATACATACCATACCATACCATACCATACCATACCATACCATACCATACCATACCATACCATACCATACCATACCATACCATACCGCACCACACCACACCACACCACACCACACCACACCACACCACACCACACCATACCATACCATACCATACCATACCAACCATACCATGCCATACCATACCATACATACCAACATACATACATACATACATACATACATACATACATACATACATACATACATACATACATACATACATACATACATACATACATACATACATACATACATACATACATACATACATACATACATACATACATACATACATACATACATACATACATACATACATACATACATACATACATACATACATACATACATACATACATACATACATACATACATACATACATACATACATACATACATACATACATACATACATACATACATACATACACATATCCCCCACATAGCTCTTCGCTCCACCTTTCCAGGTTTTACTTAAGCCCCTCGCCTCGCGCGCTGGGAGCCTCGGTTCGGAAGGTGAGCCCCTTGCTGTCGATGCTGCTGGCGGACGGCAAGCGCCTGGTGAGCCTCGTGGTGCCCTCCGCTCTGTTGGAGTTCTGCCGAGGCGCGGAAGATTTATTTGGGAGACCCCGCGGAGTTTGGAGAACGAGACGAAACGAAACGAATCTGGAAAAAAGGAAGAACACAATAAGTCCAGTGGTGATAGATTCCCTTTAAAATCAATGTTTGGAGAACGAAACGAGTTGGTTTTGTTCATGCTGGCTTAAGGGATTCGTAGGTTCACAAGTTCCCCTGTTGCTTTTAAAGGGATTCGATTTCGCTGCTGGAAAGGTTTGGAGGGAACGAAGGGTGGGATTTGTTCGCCGATGAGCAGATGCACCTCTGGGTCATAGAAGAACTCCCTGGACATCTTATGTGAAAAACTCCGCCTCTGGTTCATGGAATATCTTCCTGAACATTTATGTGAATAACTCAAGTTTAGAGCCTCTTTTTTGTCCACCCAGCGACTGGTACATCTATCTTTTCACTATGGTGTGCTGTTGCGATCCTGCGATTCCAAGAGAGCATGTCGGCACAATTCGTGACCTTTCCTAGAGGGGCGCCTTTTTCCGCCACGAAGTACACGCCGGAAAAGTTCCCATCCCAAAAGCCAGCGGAGGAAGGGAGAACTGAGAATCGGGAGCATACCCTGTGGGATAGGCTTTGGTATCGAGATTCACCCAAATATTCAAGTGACCCTTAGCTGGTGGTTGGCTGGATTGGTGGTTTGCGGATTTGAACCATGAGGGGTTCTTGTAGAGGGGAAATGGAAGCTCCCCCCTAACCCCCAAACCAAAAAAGAGGTACCCTCCGAAAACTGGGCTCCTATTGGCCCATTCCAGGACCCGGCCCCCAGGCGCCTTTGGTGGACATCATTTTGGGTGAGATGTATCCTCTACTCAACCACACACAACCCAGAAGTCGCCAGGGCTCTGGGATCACTCGGGGTTTATCCCCACTTTGTGATACAAGGGAATCTCCCCCTTTTGTGGGGGAGTTACTCTTTGAGAAGCCCTTTTTGGTGTATCAGAGAAGTGGTCATTTCCCACAGCCCTGCCCAGGCGTGCTGATGGCGGTCTTCTCCTCCATCATCCAGAAGCGCGTGTGTTTGTTCCACTGCGACCGCTCCGAGGATGTGGACATCGCCATTTGTGACCGCATCGAGTCGGTGAGGAACGAGGGCCATATCGTGCTGACAAAGCCTACGGACGTGAAGTGGGGGCCCCGGCCTTTTTGTTTGTTTGTTTGTTGGTTTATTTATTTGTTTTGATTTAATTTATTTGTTTGCTTGTTGCTTGTTGGCTTGTTGGCTTTTTGGCTTGTTGGTTGGCTGGCTGGCTGGTCGTGGTTTGTGGTTTTTCGCCACACGGTGGGCCCACCTTTTGGGAAGAGCACTTTCCTCCAAAAGGGAGGGTGCCTGCCTTTCGTAGCCCCGCAGCCCAAATTCGCACCCCAAAGTGACAAACTACACCCCAATTCAAAATGAAACCACCAGCATCTGGAGCGCAGATGCTAGTCCTTACCACCCACACCAACCAACCAACCAACCAACCAACCAACCAGCCAGCCAGCCGGCCGGCCGGCCGGCCGGCCAACCAAGCCACACCAAGCAACCAAGCGAGCAAGCAAGCATCCAGCCAGCCAGCCAACCAGCCAATAAACCAAAAAGTCAACAAACCAACAAGCCAACACAGTTTCCATATGGCTCAGATGGATGTCCTTTCCCCCCACCTCCAAACCCCCACCTACCTTTACCATACTAAACCAGAAAGCTCACTATGTGTTTGGGGATTTGCGCCATTTTCCAATTGACCAGAAAACAACACCGTTGTGGGCTCTTGCGGTGGCGCATTTTTTGATCCCTTCCTGAAACAGATCACAGGGGTTTGGGTGGCAGTGAGTGGATCTGAGGAGCCTGATTCTGCGCTTTGTGGAGAATCTGGACATCTGCAACGACCGCCGATCCAAGCGAAACACCGCAGCCCAGCAGAAGGAGCTGTGGGTCGCTCCGATCGAGTGTGCCGTCTCGCGGGTTCTAGCCTGAGAGGGCGTCGGTCAAGGAGCTGTTGGTTTGGGAGGCCGGAGTTGATGAAATATGTAGTTGATGTGTGTGTGTGTGTCTCTGTGTGTGTGTGTGTGCATATTACGTTTGAGTCTCACAGGTATTTTGAAGGCATCGCTCTAGATGTGCTGACAGCAGTGAGACCTGGCAGACATTGTGCCGAGGTCCTTGGATCAAGGAGTTTGGAGATTTCTTTGGAGCGCTTTGCCCCAGCGTCATATCGTGCCTCGTTGCGGGAGAGGTTCTTTTGCTGCTAAACAGCGTTTGGGGTTAGCATACAACGTCCACGCTACTTTGAAAATTGAAGCACGCAATGTGCCATGTGTAGAACATGTCTATTGTTTATGAAAGGCCAAGCTGCCCCTGAGTCTTCCTGACATGCGACTTTTCGAACCCCGAACCCCAACTTCTCCGGCCGTTCTGTTTTTCTTCCAGAGGGCCCTGGCGAAAGGCGGGGCGGGTCCGCTGCTTCCTTTGCCGGCCTCGACGCATGGACCGGCCAGGAGACCATTGAGCTCGGCCGCGTCCTGGAGATCTTCTCGAAAGGCGTGTGCATGATCGACGAGGCGGTGGGTTTAGTGTGGCGTCTCCCAGCCAGTCCGGTTCCTTAGAGTTTTAGCTTTTAGTTGGTTTAGTTTCGGGTTCCTATTCAACCCACTAAAAGTCAAACTTTTAGCAGGATCTGAGGACAGCTTATCCAGCCACATGGGTATTTGCGTCCACAGGGGATCCGAGGACAGCTCAGGTTTAGTTTGCGCCGTACTCGCCTTTGGGATGAATGCTGAAGCGGTGCGAAGGGCCGAGAGCACCTGTGAGAACCCAAAGGAGTGATGATGGGTTTTATGGCCTTCGACACGTGCATTTGGGCTTATCAAGGTCAAACGGTGTGGAAACACAATCTTACAGGAGCCCCCTGTAGAAGTCTCCTCCTGTCAGAAAATGCTTCCTAAAAGTCAAGGCCTCAGTGTGTTTAAAGGTTTGGAAAGCCTTGGGAGGCTTTAATTCTGCTGTAGGGTCTTGTCAAACTGCAACTCTAGATGAGCCATTATTCCAACAAAACCCTTTCTTCATTTGTTGAATTCTAGTACGATCTGCTCCCAGCCATGCAACGCTGCACTCAGTGAAAGCTGGGAGAGCTTGTTTGTATAATTTATCAGGCCTTAAGAGCGAATTTGTTTACTGCCGTGGGCTCTCCTCCCCTCAACTCGTCCCCCCGCAAACCTGCAAGGGCCATGAGTTTTGCTCGCCGACGCCTCTTGTACTGGTTTTCCTTTGCTCCCCTCAAAAGCTGACAGGAAACCTCCGGCCAAAACAAAGGCGCCATGGAGCCTCAACCCCTTTCTGCTCGCCGACGTGAGACGTGAGACGCGACACGGCACTCAGGTGGACATGGTGCTGCACCCTCTGCGCAGTGAGCTGAACTTCCCCATCGGACCAAAGAACCTCATCGACTTCGCACCCCACCGGTGGCAGATCCCTCTGCCCCTCGGCGCTCGGCTTTGATCGACCGGGGACAAGTTCCCAGCCGCTGCGGGTATGGTGCAGGTGGTTTGTTTCCTGGGCTGCTTGCTTGGATGGTCGCGCGCGCGCTTGGGCACGATGGCGTCCGTTGCAGGCCAGCTCGCTGCTAAGCCACGGGAGTCATCAAGCGGCCAGAAGCCTATGGCTTGCAAATCGAAAAGCATTCCTTGTGAGCCTTCCAGATGCGTGGATCACCAGTACCAGCCATCAAAGGAATCATCCCACTGCCATTGTTAGTTCCAAAGCCTCATCTCCACGCTCCTGCATCCTTACTCCTTATTTTTAACTGGTTCACCTTGTCGAATCAACCGAGAAAACTAGGCCCTTTTCTTCCACATGGAATGTACCTAAGGCCTAGAGAGGGTTCTCGATGTGCCCCTTTATCAGGTTCCATTGCCCTGACTGTCCCTAGGAGTCATGGTTTCAAGCTCAGAGTGCCTGGTCGGACATGTCCCTTCAAGCTACCAGTGGTGTAACTTTGATTCTGGTGAGAAACATGGCTACGTGAAATGTACCTCGAGGTGGGGGGATTCATCCCTGCACTCGACTCACTTCCGCCGGTGCTTTCTTGACTTTCTCCCTTTTGGGCAGACGACTTGAGCGGAACGCCAGCCCATGAGGGAAGCCACCGAGGCCATGTCCAAAACGCCCCGAAAGTGTCGGGACCCCTGGAAATGAAGGCACTGATCATCGATCTTCTTCTGGTTCCCTTTCCACCCCCACGCACCCCGCCCCGCGGCGGACATTTTTTTCCCAGGCACCTGCTGGAGGGCATCTTCATCAGCGAGCTGAAGGGCGAGAAGGGCGAGCTCACGCCCCCGGAGCGCTTCGCGGACAGTGCGCTGGCCAAGGATATCCTGTGCCTCGGCCCAGCTGAAGCGGCGAAAGCCGGTGAAAACGCCCCGCATGTGGGATTGCAAACCACATCTGAGGGAAAACATGCATTGGGTCGTGGAAAGAGCAATGCCGACTTTTTGAAGGGAGGCATGATATTGACCCTTCTTCCCTTGGCGAAAAGGAGGGTGGGTGCTGGACTGGGCACAGGTACCCTGGATTTGATCGCTTGGAGTTGGCGTTTCATTATCCGTGAGTGGAGTCGAACACAGCCTTCCAAGACGATAACCCGTGGGCGCCAGCGTTTGTTGTGCACGTTTGGGATGCCTTGCTTCCTCACTTTTGCAGCCTTTGGATCCGCCCCCCCCCTTTGAGTTTTTGGGCTTTCGCGGGCTTTATTTGGGCCTCCACCGGCGCAAGAACAAAGTTCGCTGCGAGGAAGCAGATTGCGAAGACCGTGGCAGATGGCACACGGGAGCTGAAGATGCAGCACAGCCCCCACCTGGTGCTGCTGAATTTGGAGTTCTACGAGGCGACTTCTGCAGAGGTTTTTTGTGGATAAAGAGTTCTTTAGCAAGTGATCCGCATGGAGTTCAACTCCGGGGGGGGGGGTTGGGGGGTGGGAGAAAAAAAATTGGGCGGCTGAAAGCTTTGGCTTTTCCCTTAGCTAAAAGGAGCGGGAAACGAAAGGAAAAGGAAAGCGGGCTCCAAAAGGGAAGGGAAAGCAGTTCTCTTGGAATAAGGGTACGACTCATGAAAGAATCACGAGAAACCGAGGGTAGGCTGCGGGGCTAAATCACTCTGAGCACTTAGTTTGTCTGAATTTGGTCCCGAGTAACCCCACAAACACATTCTTTTTACCTTGACACTTACAACAAAGTATCTTGGGCTTGTCACAAGTTGAATCGCCCAAAGTCCAAAATGGGTTTGGAAACCCGCACATAAGGGGCTCAGCAAAGACGACACACCTACATTATTCCGCGTTGAACACGGTGTGTCAAACGCAAAATCGGATCGAATGGATTGGTCATGGTCCTCTATCTTTCCCCTTCAACCACGACCCCAAAGGAAAGCTCACCTTAAATCGACAACATCCATTTGGGATGTTTACAACCAGCCGATGGGAGAAATGTGTGTGTGTGTGTCTGATTGGACGGCACGCCTTTCTTTGTGGTTTTAACTTGAAACCAAACGGAAAATTAAAACCGATGTCATTTTGGGGTGTCCCACCTAAACAAGGGACACGCACACAGACACACAAATACACTCCCTCGGGCTAGCATGGAAGCTCCCCAATTGGCATGTTTAAATGGAGGTCTTCCATTTCGGGGTCCGTTTGGAAGCTTCCATGTTAGTCAAACACGATATAGCGAGATATGGGGGTTAATCAGTATTCCTGGCCCCCAAATGACCATGGGTAACTTTCCCCACGTACATATCACATATATTTCTCGTGGTATTCCAACCAATGGTCATCCCATGCAAAAGGCTTCTTTTCAACAGAGCCCGAATTAAACAAACGCCCCTCTAAAAATGTAGAATTTGAAAAACCGGCAATTTTCGGGGGCTTGGAGGGTTTTACATTTACACTTGCTTCTAAACCTGAACCCTTGGCGAGGAGAAGCTGAAGGAGGTGATGGTGAGTTGGATGACTTTGTGGCTGGCCTCCGAGCACGTGGGCCGCAGCTTCGCCCACGAGCGCGAGGGGCGCCTTGGGCTGCACCGGTGGTGGTTGGGTCTCGTGTTTTCTTGAGGGTGCCCGGGGGGGTGGGGGAAAAATACATAAAATGGCACTTCTAGCCTGAAAATTATTTTGAACAAGTATAGACACATTATAATAAATTACCTTATTCATTTACAATAAAACCCCTCAATATTACATAAGGTTAATACATCATTATCATCTATTAACCTTATCTAATTTACCAATCATTGTTCCTCAGCTTGTATCTTTCCTAAATTATGTTGATGCTTTGTTGTTTTAAGATGTCTTCCAAAATGCCCTTGACTTATTGAACAATTGCAAACATCACAACTAACAATATATTTATTTCTCCTATAAGTCCTTTCCAGTTTCTTTTTTCTATACTCCTCATCGTTTTCATATCTAATTCTTTGTTCCTCGTTCATTCTCTCCCTATGTCTATTTTGATAGTCTCTTTGAGCTTTTAAACACTTATCACATCGCATATTATCACCACTGAAACTTTCCTTAGACTTATCATTTTTACACTTTGAACACTTTTTCACTGCTTCCATCCTTATCATAGAACTACCGTATTTCTTTAAAGGCGTTTCCACGACTAAGAAAGAGTCAAGCAAATCAAGAAAAATTAAAATATTTCAATCTTTACAAACTATAAGTACAGTATAATTATAACATATAGAATTTTACATGTTATTATTATAGTATGATTATAATTTCAGTACAGGATAATAATTTAATTGACAAATCTTTCTTCTTTCATACATCATTTTAAAAATAATATTAATATCTCTCAATGTATTTTGAATATTAAACTTTTTACTTTCAATAAATAATTTGATATTTTCTTTAACATCTTCTCCTTTCTCTTGACTATATCCCAACATCCATAATATATCATAAATCATTTCATATTTTTTCTTACTGATTTTAAGAAACTGTTTAACATAATCATAAGGTGGTATTTTATTTACAGTTAGAAATATTAAAATCTCATCTTCTACATTTCTATTATTTATTCTTTTTATTCCCAACAGACATTTGATTAAAAATTGATTATCTCTCCAAGTTTTACAATTTTCACATTCGACTTTTTCATCCATTGAATAATTAATAATATTATTCACTATTTCATTAGGTAAATTTAATTTATACAATTCCATATTTTCTTTTTTGAAGTGACAACAATCATAGCATTTTTTATTGATATAATTATTGATTTTATCACCGTTCATTTTCCTCTTATTATATTAAGGTTTTAAATCTTTAAGTATATTTTCTAAAAAGTCACTTAAAGAAATAAACACATTAAATTTATATAGTATAGTATTATGAAACATGTTATAGATTATCTGTTGAATAATGATAAAGCGGAAATTCCAAAAAGAGGAAACAAGGAATTAAAATCAATAATTATAGATGGTAGAAAATTTAGATACAACAAAGAAAAACCCATCTCAAATGTTTTGAACAAGAAATTAAAATCAGAAGCAAGAACTAATGAGTATAATAGTTATGCAACAAAAACATTGCGCTCAACATACCTAAAACAAAGAATGAAAAATGCAATGACAAAATATGCAATCAAAAATAAATTCCAAGTAACAGACCAACAATCAGCTTTCAAAAGTTATGCTAATTCTATAAAACTAGTAAATAAACATTTTCAAGGTGAAAAGGCACTATCAATGATACACCACCAAAAAGATAGACTTTTAACCTTTTTGAAAACTAATAGAGCTATGAAACTGAATATAAGGGCAGAAGGTTTATTTTATCATTATTATGATGATGATGGAGTAATAAAACATACAGAGATACTTTATAATTTACCTGCTACAAGGTCAAACATTTATAATGAAACCGATTTGGATGAAGCAATTGAAAAATCAATCAAAGAGATTTTATTGAACATAGAAAAGTTAGAAGGTTCAGCATCTAATTTAAAATTTATAAAGATATTATCAATAACAATCCATTATGACAAATATGACCCAACTAGGGCGGGTAGTTATATAGATTTACCAGAATGGATTAAACTAAAAAAGGCATGTATTAATATCAAAAACAAAGATAACAAATGTTTTAAATATAGTGTTCAAAGTGTAGTGTTTGATATAATTAATAAATCAAATTCCCAAGAAATGTTCCATTACAACAAATTAAATGACAATATCCTAAACTGGGAAGGTGTTAAATTTCCAACTGGTAATAAAGATATTGAAAGGTTTGAAGAAAATAATAGTAAGTTAGTTTCAATCAATGTTTATGAAATTGATGATACTTTGAGTGACGAAAAAATTATAATTGATTACAGAACTAAAACAAGAGATGCTAAACATCAAATAAACCTTTTGAAAATTGAAATCAATAATAATAATCATTATGTAGTTATTAAAAGTCTAAGTCGTCTAATGAACTGGCAAACAAACAAAAATGACCAACCAAAACATTATTGTCATTATTGTTCTCACGCTTTTACTAGAAAGGATTTATTAACAAAACATTATGAAACTGGTTGTATGGCAACACACGGACAACAGTTTAAATTACCAAAAGAAGGTAGTTATATTGAATTTGAAAAACACAATACAAAATTAAAATGTCCATTTGTTGTTTATGGAGATTTTGAGTGTATAACTGTAAATTCAAATAATGGCATCAAGGGCACGTATCAGGAACATAAACCATGCGGTTATATGTTGAATGTTGTAAATTCTATTGATAATACAAGTCAACCTTTTTTATACCGTGGAGAGGATTGTTTAGACCACTTTGTAAATAAATTAAGAGAAATTAAAAAAGATATTTTTGATAAAATGAATGTTAATAAACCAATGGATATTACAGATGAACAAGAAGCAGAATTTAGAAAAGCTACTGTATGTTCAATATGTAATAAGAATCTTAAACCAGAAGATACAAAAGTCAGAGACCACTGTCATTTTACCGGTATTTATAGAGGTTGTGCTCACGAAAAATGTAATTTGGATTATTCATTTAGATATTTCAAGATACCAGTATTTTTTCATAATTTAAAAAACTATGACTCTCACTTAATAATAGGCAAAGCAAATGAAATAAATAAGGAATTGAACGAAAATAAGAGAATAGATGTAATAGCACAAAATAGCGAAAAGTTTATTACATTTTCATTTGGTTCATTACAGTTTAAAGATAGCATGGCTTTTCTCTCAGCATCTTTGGATAAATTAGTTAAGTTAAATAAATATGACATAGTAGGTAAAGATGAACATGATAAACCTATATATAAAAAGCGGAATGACTGGAAGGATAATTTCCGATTTTCATCAGCAAATCCATATATTAGAAATAAAACCGATTTAGACTTATTAACTGAAAAAGGAGTTTATCCTTACGACTACATGAATTCATTTGATAAATTCAATGAATCGCAATTACCGAATATAGAAGACTTTTACAGTAAATTATATGAAGAAGGTATAACAGATACACAACACACAAGGGCAAAAGTAATATGGGATAATTTCAATATCAAAAACCTAGGTGAATACCATGATTTATATTTGATGACAGATGTTTATTTGCTTAGTGATGTGTTTGAAAACTTTAGGGATATGTGCTTAAATTATTATGGTTTAGACCCTGCTCATTACATAACATTACCTAATTATTCGTGGTCTGCCTTCTTATCTCTTACTGGTGTTAGACTTCAACAAATACATAATAAAGACATGTATGAAATGATTGAAAAAGGTCTTCGTGGCGGGATGACTCAATGTGCTCATAAAAAAGTAGAAGCAAATAATAAATACATGAATGAACAATATGACTTGTCAAAACCATCAAGTTATATAAGTTATTTAGATGCTAATAACTTGTATGGTCTGGCTATGAGTAAAAAACTACCGTTTGATAATTTCAATTGGTATTTTTCAAGGATGGATGAGAAGAAAGTATTAAGTTATAGCGATGATGATGACAAAGGCTATATTTTAGAAGTTGATTTAGAATACCCAAAAGAATTACATGATTTACATAGAGATTATCCATTAGCACCAGAAATTATGAGTGTTAGTGAGAATATGCTTTCAACAGTTCAAAAAGAAATACATAAAAAATATTATGGAAAAGATGCATCTGATGAAAAAACAAATAAACTAATATTAAATGTTATGGATAAGAAAAAGTATGTATTACATATATCAGCATTGAAGTATTATTTAGAGCATGGATTAAAACTAAAGAAAGTCCATAGGGTAATTAGTTTTAATCAAGCAGATTTCTTAAAACCATACATTGATTTCAATACCGAAAAACGAAAGAATGCTAAAACTGAATTTGAAAAAGATTTATTCAAATTATTAAATAACGCTGTATATGGAAAAACACTCGAAAACGTTCGTAATCACAATGACTTCAGACTAATCAATACACCTGAACGCTTCCAGAAATTAGTAAATAAACCATCATACAAACATAGACACATTATAAATGAAGATTTAGTGGTGGTAGAACTTGAAAAGGCAATGGTAGAATTAGATAAACCTATTTATATGGGTCTATCAATTTTAGATTATTCTAAAATTCATATGTATTCTTTTTATTATGATGTATTAAAACCTAAATATAACGATAAAATAAAATTAGCATATACTGACACTGATAGTTTTATTATCCATGTTGAAACTGATGATATTTACACAGATTTTAAGCTTATAAATCAACATATGGATTTTTCAGATTATCCTAAAAATCATGAATGTTATAATGCTTCTAATAAAAAAGTTCTTGGGAAAATGAAGGATGAGTTATCAGGGAAAATAATGACACACTTCATAGGATTGAAACCTAAATCATATTGTTATAAAGTGTATGGAGAAGATGAAGAACATAAGAGGAGTAAAGGCATTGTTAAACATAAAGTGGCGACCTGTTTAAACTATGACAAGTATGAAGAAACATTAAATGGTGATTTGAAGGATAAAGTTGAATTTAACACTATACGCTCAAAAAACCATCAAATATATAGCATTAATCAAGTTAAGTATTCGCTTAGTAATTATGATAATAAAAGATATTGGTTAGATAATTGTAGCAGTTTACCGTTTGGACATTATTCAATTAACCAATAAAATTTCGTGCCTATTGTATTTTTTACTTAATCCATCCAATTTATAATAGCGATTATTAAGTAAATCCATACCTACAAGTATTACCTTATATTTTCTCTCACTCCACACGGAACGGCTCTCTTTCTTAGAAACAAAATTTCCCTTACCTTTGTTATAAACTTTAACAGAATCTCCCTCAGCCACTTTAGGATACTTTCTATTATGCTTTTCTTTCAGTATTTGGTTTGCTCTAACATCTAAAACATTGTCTAAATCGTGTGCTTTGTTTGGTGTTGTTTGTGTGCTACTATGTATTTGACTACTATTATATTTCTTCAGTGATACTTTCATCATTTCAACCCATGACCCTTTATGATGACGAAGTCTATCACTAATCATTTTCTTAATTGTTCTAATCATTCTCTCCGCTTGTGATGCATGAGTTTTAGTAATAATTAATTCAATTCCTTCACCTTTCAAATAATTCTGTATCTTCTTACTATTTAATGCTCCTTCGTCATCACTATATATACTAAGTGGATAGCCTAGAACTTTAAAACATTCCAACATAGCATTGAAAAAAGTATCAATATCATTATTTTCCATTGGAACTATATGACACTTTTTACTGAAAATATCGATACAAACAAAACCAAATTTAGGTTGATTTTTAACATCAACTCCAACGTCATTTAACAAACTTGACATGAGCATTAAATCAATTTGGAATTCATATTTTGGAAAAGGTGCCGTGTATGAATTGTAGTTCTTATAATTTCTTGTTTGCTTGTTTGGTTGAGATTTCAACCATTTAGAAACATAATCTAATGTAAAACCTGCTTCAACTTTATTCGCTTTTTCATATAAATCTCTAACAGAACCGAACCCCTCATCAATATTGTAATATATCTTTTTTAAAATTTCATCCTTATCTAATTTCCTACTCATTATAAATTACATGATATTATTTTTTGAATAATATCAAACAATTTAAAAATTACATGATATTATTTTTTTAATAATATCATACAATTATACTAAATGCTTTTGACATTTCTTAGACTTCTTATGTTTTGATAAATTTGATTTACAACTCAATTGACATCCGCAAATATCACAAATACATGTTTGTTTTGTCTTTTCTTTATAGTATGTTTTAAAATAGTTATCATCATTTGGTTTCCTATTGTAGTATCCGTTATCCTGTTTTCTCCATTCAGCATTTTTTGTTTTCGGTTCTTCTTCTGATGATATGTCGCTTGTTTCTGAACTAATAAATTCATCATTTCCTATACTGTTCCATAACATATCAAACATATCATTAGTCATTGTCATTTTCACGCCATTATCAACAAAATATGACGGCATTATATTTTATATATAAAAGGTGATTATTCTTTAAGTGACTTTTTATTATTTTCCTCCAATTAGACTTTTATTTTATTATTATTATTTTATTTTTATTATCATTATTTTATATTTTTTTCTTTATTCTTATCTTTATCCTTATCTTCATCTTCACTTTCAGCATCAGTAGGAACAGGGATGTCAGTAGGTGGAGCTATTTCATAATTAACATTTTCTTCTGATGATGATGATGAATTAACAGTATGCGTTGAAGAACTATTAACAGTGATAGGTGGAGAACTATGAACACTAACAGGTGGTTCTGTGTTTAAATCAACTTCCTCACTAACATTTGTATTCAACCAATTCATTATAGCAGTTGCTATATCATATGATGTTACTAATGAATTCATTGTTAAATTAACTAATAACTCAGAACCTTGAATTGTAGTTAATGTAGTGTGGTATGTTAAATGTGCTACTATTTGTCCTATACTAAAACCTGACCTCATCATAAATTCTATAATCCTCATCAACATAAATAATTTCTTTCTATATCTATCAATGTCATCATCATTTTTGTCATCATCATCATCATCGTCATCATCATATAAATCAGGGTCATATGTAAATGCTTCTGCTTCTGCTTCAGCCTTGGTTATCAATTTGCTTTTGAAACTCTTTGAAGAACCGCCTAATAGTTTTGTCATATCATCAAAATTATAAGTTTGTGTCTCTTTATCATTTGGTAGGTCTGTTTGTGTTGCCTTGTTTTCTTTGTTAAGCGTTTGTGTTGCCTTGTCTGCCATCAGAACTTCTGCGTTCATATATCTTTCTTTATTTTTATAATTCATTAAATCCATTTTATCAAAATCAAAATTATTCAACAACATATCTTTCTTGTATTTCTTCAGTATAACTGTTGTTTTTATTTTGTTTGTCATTGCTTGTTTAAGCATTTCATCATATGTGGGGCGTTTCCTTAACTCTTGCTTGCGGTTTTTAATCATTTTATATAATTATTGATAAAATATATAAATGATTTATTTAACCCTTTGTTGCTTTACCTTTTCCTTTCATAACTCTCCAATCTTCCATTCTTTTTCTTAGCAATTCATCATTTACTTTCGTCGTCCATTTTCCACTGTTTATGAGTTTCTCCACCAGTCCAACTAAATAAGTTCTACCTGTTTCCTTTTTTCCTTTGCCCTTTTTCTTTGTGTTTGAATATTGTTGTTCCTGTTCTTCAGTAAGTCCTGCTCCTCTTAAATGTAATTGAAATAATAAGTCTTCTTCTTTTACTGTGCTTCCTCTCCAATGGTTTATATCAGTTGAATAGTCAATGGTTTCCTTATGTGTTCTTGTTTGTCTTTGTTGGACTGTGGATGAACTGTCAGCGCTGTCCCTTGTTTGTTCTCTTCTTTCTTCATTCCTTGTCAGTAGTCCTCTTTGTGCCCCTTGTATCCGTTTAACTGCTTCATCTTCTGTCATAAGCGGTTCCAATGGTGGTAGGTCTTCAGTATCGCTTGATTTTGCGGTCATCATTGACTGGATACTTGGTCTTCTCCCCTCTTGTCCTTCTAATTGTCTTGCTCGTTGTGCTCGTTCGTGTAGGTCTGCTATTTGTTCGCTACTAACTCTTTTTGAAATTTGACTGATTTGTCGTTCGTGGTGTTCCTCTGCATCATCCATTGTGGCACTTAGTGTTTGTATTGAACCGTCTCTTAAATCATCCATTTCATCGTCTCTCGATAAATCAAAATGTTCTGTTTGATTTTCCCCATCTAACATTTTTTGAAAGCGTTGTTGTCTCAAATCTACTGTATTATTATCATACACTGTTCCTAATGGACTATCACGAAAATAATAAGCGTTTCTGTCTATTACATCTCTTATATTCTTATTTTTATATTCTTCCTTTGTAATTTCCTTTATCAGTTCATTATAAGACGGTCTTAATCTTAATTGAGATTTTAATGTTTTCATCTGTGTATCGTCTAATCTCATTGGTATATAAAATTAATTAGATTATAATTTATTAATCTAATTAATTCAAGTAATTTAATCAAAATTAAAATCCTTTCTTAATTGATTGATTATTCCTTTCTTCTTCTTAACCATTTCTGAATAGGATTTACCTGTTTCACTTGATGGATGATGTCTCAATTTTTCACTTTCCAACCTTTGGATTTCATTAAAATAAGCCTGTGCTTCTTCTTGATATCTTCTTTTATTTTGAAATACAACATAATCTTTTTTAGCGCTATGACGTTCTAATTGTTCTTGTAATTCTTTCAAATATGTGTAATTAGGTTGGTGTGCCTTGTTGTCTCCTTCATAATAGTAATGTTGAGTTGATTTATATTTCTTCTTCTTTTTTGGTTTGTTTGTTTCAAAAACTGCTTTTCTATCAATAACATCACTGATATTCGGTTTGTCTTTATTTTGTGGTTCTGTTATTCTATTTACAACGTTGTCATAAATTTCTCTACGGTGCATAAGCAATTGTTTTTTATCAATAATCATTATATAATAATAATTAGATTAAATAATTTTACTTGCTAAATTATTAATTTTCTGTTTATTTTTATTATCTCGTTCCATTTTAATATTATTGTAACGGTCTTTTGCAGTTTCAAATACTTTATTAGCAGTTGTTTCTATATGTTGTTTTAACCTTTCTTCAACTCTTCTTTCTATTTCTTGTTCATCCACTTTTGGAATATTATCTTTAACCTTTTCATATACATTATTCTCAAATTCTTTTGCTTGTGCAGGATGCATAATTTTTCTTCGAACAACTTTGTTAGGGTCTGGTTCTTTTTTAACTGGTATTCCATTACAGTTATGGCGATATTTGAAAGTGTATTTTGTTAAATATTTTTTACATTTTGGACATTCCACTTTTTCAGTTGAGTATGTTTTAGATTTTAATTCTTGCTTTGGTTCGTGTTCTCCTTCTACTTTATTATTTTCTTCATTTATAATATTATTAGTTTCTACTTCTTTACTTTCTTCATTAATAATAGGTTCTTCTTTAATTTCTTCTACTTCCTTAGGTGCTTCATTATTTTCACTGCCTACGTCTATAATTTCAATATTTTTAACCATATAATTAGTATATGATAAATATTTATATTACAATATTTTAATATAATTTGTATATAATAAATAATTATATTAAAATATCTATTATATGCTTTTCTAACCTTCAAAAAATGTTAAACTAAAACTACTTGTTGTTCCATTCATATTTAAAACTCTACCCGATGCATCAGTAAATCTAAAATGAAGTCTATTCAACGAACGCATACTAACATCATTAGCATCATTTAAAATTAGTTCATTATCATATATGAGGTTGCCGAATGATGTTAAAACTGGTACTTTCTTTATTATTGATGAAGTACCAAAACTACATAACTGGTTCCCATTAGAAAGTTCATTACAATGAATATAAATATTTTTAACAGGTAAAAATGATATAAATCCACTAACAAACGGGTCTGCAGTACTATTTACTTTTTCAGTAGTATTTCCTAAAATGTCATTAATACTATTAGGATAATCTCTATCATAATCAATACCAAAACTGTAATTTGTTTTTAATTCTTTATCTGTATGGATTATAAAAAAATAAGAAATATAATTACAACTTATAGTTATATTATTTGTTTTTAATGAATAACTACAAGTAAAAAAATTACTGTTTCCATCAGTTCCATTAGTAGCAGTGTTCAATTTATTTTGTAATTCGGTTGCTAATTCACTACCTACATAACTACCTTTATCAGGTGCTACAATAAAATAATATACTGGTGCTCCTATTAATATCCCTCCTAATGTTAAATATAATCTGTTATTTAAATTATCTTCAATTGGATAAAATGAATTAGCGATAGATACTTCGTGACAAATCATTTTAGTATTTGGTCCGCATTCTTGTTGCTCTCTTAAATTAATAACAAAATCTGATGTAGATTGACTGTCATTTAAATCACGATAAGCACTGTTGATATATATTTTACGAAATCTCATTATATTTATTATTTAGAAATTTTATAATTTAATTATATATGAAAAAACATAAATATTATTTAAAAGAAGGAAAATTAAAATCATACAATCCGCTTCATCAAGGTCATAGCGAAATGTATAGAAAAATAATTAATGAAATTCAACAAGAAAAATCATTATTCAAACCTAAATATAATAATAATTTATCTGACACAGAAGGATTAAACAAAGCATATACAAATGGTAAAGGTTATTATTTGGATAATAATAAACTATATGTTGCTGGGACATTTGGTAAGTCTAATATTAAATCAAATATTAATGATATTTTAAGTGATATTACAATTCCATTTGGCTTAAGTTCATTCAGTGAAAGGTATAGAGATATTAGCGATATACTTGATGAAAACCATAATATTAGTGAAGTTATTTCACACTCATTGGGTAGTAGTGCGAGTGCTAAATATTTAAAAGAAAATCCTGATAGAAATATTAGATTAACTACTTACGGTGCTCCTTTTATTTCAATGTCAAACAAAAATAATGATAGTTATACTAATTTCAGAAGTATATTAGACCCAATATCAGTGGCAGACCGTGGAGCGATTACAGTAGCAACTGGAAGTTTAAACCCATTGATAAATCACGATTATAAGACTGGTTATGGTGATGCTGGTAAAGATGTTTCAAGAAGTATTGAACCTGTAAAGGAAATTTTGTAGTCTTATATATAATGCCTAATAATGATATAACAAATACTATAAATCCTAAAAAGAAAGTCAGTTATGATGACATTAAAAAGATTGTAGAAGACGAACCTAATTATAAGGTTGAACATAATAATATGAAAAATAAATCTAAAAAACTATTAAAAAAGTCTAAAAAAGAAGTTATAGATTACTCACACTTTAAAATAAATTAATTTAATAATAGAATAATATAATAATTTTCTATTATTAAATATATAAAGATGGAAACATTAGATATTGAAGATGTCCTTGTAGAGAAGAACCTTCGCTTTAAATTAAAAGATGGCGGTTCTTATGTTCGGTCAAAAGAAAGTAAAAACTTTTACCCTTCATCGGTTTCAACATATACCGCTGATACCAACTCTGTAATTAGATTTAACATTACTGGACCACCTAATCAATGGTTGTCCTTACCTTCACTATTATTAGGATTTACTCTAAACAACACTGATAATTCAGCAAGTAATGAACTCAGACCAATTGATACAGCCGGTTTCTTTGATAGGGTGCGTGTGTTAATGGGTGATGTCATTGTATGTGATTTAAATTCTCTTTCTCGTGCGAGTACAATGAAAGATGTATTAAAATCATCAGAAGAAAAAAGAATTGATGAAGCATTAGGTTTTGGAAACACTCTTCTTAATCACGATGGACGGTTTTTAACTTGTGATGCGTCAGCAACTTCTACTACTCAATCAGTCGTTAGAAATGTTACCAATAACAATTTTAGAGGAATTAAAGGAGGTAAAGGTGCTAATGTCTATTTCGATTTAAACTTAAAATGCTTTAAGACTTGTGAAAACTGGATACCTTTATCTTATTGTCCAATAACAGTTGAATTATATTTAACAAGTGATGTATTGAAACCAATTGTTAATAGAACAGGACTTTTTACTGCTTCAAATACGAGTATCACTTGGTCAGTTACCAAGCCAATTTTCAAAGGCAACGTTTACACCCTCGACGATAGTTTATATGCAGAATATGCAAAAATTTTAGAAACTGGCTCTCTTCCAATTACATTTGAAACTGAAACCATGCAAGAACAAACAGCATCTGCTGAAACTGAAGTATTTACTACAATTGTCCGTAATGTATCTAAATTAAATAAACTGTTTATTTCTTTTTCAAACCCATCAGCAAAAACTTATGTTGGAGGTTATGGAGAGCTGTTGAAAGAATATAATCGTATGTATCACCCATTAGGGAATATAACAAATGATGTAGGTATTTATAACCCAGAATATGATTTATCAGCTTCTTTAGTAGTCGGTAATCAAGTCATACCCAGTCAAGAAATTCAAGGTGTTCGTGAAGCTTACGCCCATCTTATGCATTGTTCAGATAAACCAATGTTAGTTAGAGCAGAAGATTACAGGTCTCACGCTTTTATGTATGGTTTTAATTTACAAAAATTAGAAAGTGCAAATTATACCGGTATGAACCTTAAAAATAACTCAAATATGGTAATAAAAATAAAGGCGTTGGATGGTTCAACATTATATACTGAAAATAAAATGGCCGAGAGAATTTATATGCTCTTGGTTCATGAGTGCATTCTTGAAATCCGTTCAAATTCTGTAACATTTTATGATTAAAATAAAAAATATGATATTATTAATTTTCTAATTAATAATATAATATTATGAGCAAAAACTTAATGAATATCTTTGATATTACAGCAAATAGAATTAGGCAAGTAAAAGATGGAGCAGTCAATGATATAGAAGACCTTTACGCGAGTAAATCTGACATTCAAACAGTATTAGATAGTAAAGCAGACCAAGCCAACACTTACACAAAGCAACAAATAGACGCTAATTTTTATGATATAACTGAAACATATAACAAAACAGAAATTAATGTATTATCAAATAATATTAGTTCAAATACATTTTTAATAGGTAATCTGACAATAACTTCAAATACAAATTTTAATAATATTTCATTAAATACAAGTTTAATAAATAATTTAAATTCTACTATGACAACTAATTTTAATAATATTTCTTCAAATACTAATTTAATTAATACAAATTTTAATAATATTTCATCAAATACAAATTTAATAAATAATTTAAATTCTACTATGACAACTAATTTTAATAATATTTCTTCAAATACTAGTTTAATTAATACAAATTTTAATAATATTTCATCAAATACAAATTTAATAAATAATTTAAATTCTACTGTATCAACTAATTTTAATAATATTTCATCAAATTCTCATTTAATATCTCAATTACAAACAGGTTCATTTGATAGTAATTTATATTACAATAAAATAACAACTAATAATTTATTATCAGATAAATTAAATACATCAATATTAAATAATACATTAATACATAATATAACAACAACATCGACTTTTAAAATAGCAAATTTTGGAAATTATAATAATTTTTATGAAATGTATAATAATTATTTTGATAGTTATATTTATGGAAATTTAAGTGGGGCAACTATGTTTTTAAATCAAAGAGGTTTTGGAGATGTAGAAATTAATAATTCTTCAACTTTTCAAAATGATAAAATAATATTAAATCATAATACAACAATATTATCTAATTTACAAGTATCTGGTTTATTTTCTTGTTCGTCTATTTTAAATATAGCAGGTTCTGATGCTAGATATGTTTTACAATCAGATGGATTAAATGGATTAATAACAGGAAATACAAATACAATTAATTCAATAATTACTACTAATAATTCACAGGATACATCATTAGGTCAAAAGTTAGATAAAATAGATACTAACACTCAATCAGTAGCAGGTGCTATTAATTTTAGTGATAATACAACTTTACACAGTAATTTAAACATGTTAACTACTGGTTCTATAATTTGTAACAAGTTTAGTACTACACCTTCGCCTAATTTAGGTTTGCAAATGACTTTTCAAATGTTTAATAGAGAGTTCAATATTAATAGAGATGGTAGAATGTGGATGAGTAGCGCAGGAGGTCAATGGGAAACGCAAATAGGAGATGCTAATGTTGGACGTGTGTGGGTTAAGGATAGATTCGGTTTAGGTGCTGTTGGTGTTAACGGTTATGTTTTAAACTGTGCCGGAAAATCGAGATTTACTGATGCAGTTGATTTTATAGGAACTGACAAGGCAGTAAATCTTAACAATGGTTCATATTTGAATTTTAATAATAATGGTTCAATACGAAGATATATGCCCAATACAATAGAAGGTTTATATATGTCTCATGATGATTTTGTAGCCATTAGTGTTGGTGATGTTACAAATGCTTCTAATCAATATATGATGTGTGATGGATTAGTGAATAAAACAATTTTTAGTAAACCTATTGATGTTTTAGGAAACATTTATACGAATGCTGATGTTAATTGTGATAATATTAATATTGATACTGGTGGTAAATTAACAATTGATACAAACTGTGAATTATATAGATATGTTAGTGCTTTTTCATCTTTTGATATGAGGAATAGTGATGCTAATTCTTCAATTAGATTTATTTGTGGAGACCCCGCTGTTCAGTCTAACATAGTCGGAGCAGTTAATATTAGTAGCGGATGGACTTTTAATACTGCTACTGCTGATTTTATGGGTAATTTATTTGCTGATGATGTTTATGTTAAAACTAATGGAGCATTAAGGAGCAATCATTTAGCATCTAATGGTGGTACATTGGTAACTGTTGATACTAACTTGGCCATTCAAAATGCTTATCTAGCAACTAATACCATACAATCTTTTGATTTAACAACGGTTTCATTTTTGAATAATATTTCAATGACAACAGGAACAGATATATTAATGGGAACAAGTGAAATATCAACTTACTATGATGGAACTAATTTATCCACAATTGATGTAATATTCAGAACGTCAAACACGGCGTTCAGAGTTTCAGATAGTTCAACTACACCTTCAGTTTTATTATCTATTGATAAGACATTTGGAACAACTGTAAATACTGGAAGTTTTACAAATAATGCTTCATCAACTTTTAATGAAAATGTAACAGTTGCAGGAACGAAAAAATTGTTATGTAATACACTAGAACCATCGACAGGGACTAATATAGATTTAACAGCAACGACAGTGACCATTAACGGGACGTTTGTGGATTCATCGTCAGCATTATTAAAGTATGATGTAGATTTAATAAAATCAAATTGTGTTAATGTAATTAAAAAGTTCAAACCAAAGAAATTTAAAAGAAACGATAGAAACGATAATGGAGCAGTTCATATAGGGTGGATTGCTGAGGAAGTGCAAAAGGCATTACCGAAAGATGTAAGCAATGTAGTTTCTACAAGTCGCGAATATTTAGGAATTGATTATACAAAAGTTCCAGTCATTTTACATAAAGCATTACTTGAAGTAATAGATAAAGTTGAAAAGTTGGAAAAGGAAATTGAAAAAATGAAATCTAAATAATTGATAATACGAGTAGATATTATCAATTATTTATTGTTTATAAACTCATTATGTTTTAAAGAAGAAAAGTGCCGGTTCAAATGCTTCTTACTTACAACTGCTCCACATTCACATATGGTTTTTTCTTTCATTTTTTCTAATATAACATCTCTATTTGTGTAATGGTAATCTCTTGATTTTTGCTTAACATATTCTTTCTCTAATTGGTATTTTTGCTTTTTTGCTTCACTAACTCTCTCCTTATTTGTATTATACCAATTGTGTTTATATTCTTTGACGCTTGGTTCAATCATTGGCATTGTTCTATTCAAAGAAGGTTTCAATTCTTCAATTAACTCTCTTTCTCTTTGTCTCGCTTCAAGAACATTCTTACAACATACTGACTCAATTAATACCATATCAAAATTGTCATATCCTCCATTGTCTTTTATAAACGAATATAAATAGATGTTTTGTTTTTTACTGTTTAAATTTTGACAGTCATATTTGTGCTGTTGCTTTCTATGCTTAAAGCTGGTAGTGTGTCCTATATAAAAATCTTTAACTTCTAAATCTCTACAAACAATTTTATAAATACAAGTATTAGAATAATCAATTTCTTTTTTGGGCATCAGGTATTATAGAGTATTATAAATACCCCTTTAAACTATTTTATAATAATCTAAATAATAATATATAATGGGTCTTGGTCAAAGCAAAAACGAAGAAAATAACAGTATGGAAGACATCAAAAATTTAAGAGTAGATGAAAAAACGAGAGCGGATACTTTAATAATAAAATCTATTCAAGAATGTGTAGCGAGAATAGAAAAGTTAGAAAATCAAAAATCGGACAAACTATTATATAAATTACCTGCGTTGAATTTATGCAACGCTTCATTGATTTAAATTAATAATATTAATATGATTCATTAACATTATTAATTAAAAAATATGAATAACATTTACTAATAAAACTTTGTCTTTCTTAATTGATGACTTTAATAGTTATTTTTTTCACTTGTAATGAAATAAAATTAACCACATTGTCCCTATACACTAAATTAGTTTTATAAAGGTCTTTATTAAGAAAATAATAAATATCAAATAAATTATTTGATGTTAAAGTACGATTACGAAGATGATTAAAAAAAGTAAATGAGGTAGATGTAACAAATATATCATATTCAATTAATAATTTTAATGGTTTATGTTTTTGATGTAATTTATCTAACTCACTTAAGTTAAAAATATATGATATGCCGTTTTTGATAATATTTTTCATAATGATATTATCAATTTCAAAATACTGTGAATTCTTTAATTTGTAAGACTTATACACTGGTTTAAATTTACTAATATAATTTTTAATAATATTATTATTTTTTATTTTTAATAATCTAACATCACCTAAATTATAAGATAATACAAGGTTTTTAATGTCTAATGGTAAATCATAAAATAACATAATATATTTAAATATTTATTTTATTTTAAATGCTTTTTCAAATCTAACATATTTAATTATTTTTCAATCATCAGGTACTCTTATCATTTGTAATTTGTTCTGGTGTCTCTTCTGGTTGTTGTATTGAGTTTAGATATGCTTGGTGTTTTCTCCTTGTTATATGTCTTGGTAGGTTATGGTTCAATATCTTTTGACCACATTCACAAACAATTTCTTCTTTCGTATTATTATACCAGTTTTTCATCATTAGCTTTACTTCTTCCTTATGTTCTTCTCTATATTTTTTACATTGTATTGAGTTTTTCTCCTTCCCTCCGTGATTATGATATTTGTCTTTCCTCGCTTCATTAATTTCATCCTTTTTTAACCAGTATCTTTCTCTTGCATTTTCTTTCATTTTATCACTAAACTTTTCGTATTTTGCTTTGTCTCTTTCTTTGTATTTGTCAGGATTTTGTTTTCTGTCTTCCTTTTTCCATTCATTATACTTTTCTGCTTGTTCTAATCTGTCTTCATCTGTTGCTATTGGATTTATTTGATTTAAAGTCGCTTTTAGTTGTTCTTTATATGTTCTTTCTTTCATTGATGCTTCTAAACGGTTTTCACATTTCAAATTAGATATTAAAACCATTTCAAAATTAATCCATCCTCCATGTTCACGAATAAATCGATATACATATTGATTGTAGTTTTTACCGTTTTCTTTCTCAATATTATTTTTATGAGTACATTTTCGTTTAACAAAATTTGTAGTATGTCCAACATAACAGTCTTTGATACTTAAATTCTTACAAACAATTTTATAAAAATAAGTATTAGAATAGTCCATTACCTTTTTAGGCATTGTATAAGATATTATAATACTTAATCTTTAAATCTTATTCTTCAGATACTTTTAAATAATGTGAAAAGTTTTTAAGAAACATACGGTTTGGGTCTTTTTGGAGAAGGTCAATATACAAAAAACTATGTGGTTCGTCAGTAGCAGTTTCATATAAATCATAAATTACTTTCTTGCTTTCGTGTAAGTTGTTTCTTCTAACAATTGCTGATAGTTCATCTTGTAGCAACTCAATTTCTTTAAAATTTCTCACTTTATAAAAGAACAAATGTGTAGCATTTACTCTAATTAATGGTGGTATTGTATTAAATTTCTGAATACTTGTTATTACTGATATACCGTTATGGCGTCCTCTTACATACAATGAGTTTAACAGTTTGTTATGTCTCGCCACCTTAGGGTCATCACTTATATCATCCAAAATAACCAATATGGAAAACAATTTTCTTAATTTGTTTCTTTTACTATATTCTGTTATTTTGTGTTGTGTCTCTATCACTTGTTCTAAATCTTCTGCCTTAAACTCTTCAAATAAGTAAGGTTCTTTTTCATTATCCACCTTCATTTCTTCTTTTATATATTTTTTAACGGGCAACCACACACTATCAACATTGATTGAAGGAGACCAAATATATATTCTTTCAAAACAGTTTTTGTATATATCAAGTATCATATTAATCAATAAAACTGTTTTACCGCTTCCTGACGGTCCAGTTATGATACTTCTGAATGGCAATTTAGGGACGACCTCGTGCTTACTTTGCTTAAAGTCATATTTGATTTCATCAATTGGTTTTACATCAGGCATAATAAAAATAATATTAAAGACATTTAGAAAATAATTTAATATTTATTATTTTATATGAATAGAAGTTATTCAGATTATATCAATATAATAAACGAAGTAGAAAATATAGAACAAGTTGTTATAACTAATAATAGATTTAAGAAAGTATGCTATTTTGTTTTAGAATTAATTAAGTTTGTGATACAATATATTAAAAATATAAATATTAATATAGATGGGGAGAAAGAAAAAGAATAAGACTGAATCAGTTGTTTCTTCAACCGATGAAGAAAAAGAAGAAATTGTTAAAGAAACATCAGTTATTGAGTTTGCTTGTCCAATGTGTAAAAAAATCTTAGAAATGAAAAATGAATTAGAAATACAAAAGAAAGGAAACTGTAAATGTTCGTGTATTCCAACAAGTTTCAAAATAAGTAGAAATGATAAGAAAATGAATATTGATAAAACTAAAGACAGTATAAACTTAGAAACAGATGTTCATAATATTGCTATCAAATGGGGACGGCATGCATCACCAACCGATAATGGTGATAAGGAAACTCAGGAAACTGTTCGTGAAATGATGAAAAAACAATAGTTAAAATTATTTCTATTATTATTTATAATGCAAGATGGTATAAATAATATTCTTAAATTCATTGATGTAAAAGAATTGAAATTGAATAATTTTATTGAAGAATATAACGAAAATGATATATTAATTAATTTTGTTAATGACTTTAGAAATAGCAAAATTGATTTTAACATGTTTTATAATTCTATTAATTATGCTGATTTATTTGAACAATCAGATTTAAAATTTTATTGTAAAAGAATATATTCATATACTTTAAGATTTATTGCTAATTATGATAATAAAAATGCTATTCAGTTTTATGAAATTACATTGAGAAAAATGAATAATATTTACAAAAATAGTAACATTAATGTTGTTAATGTGTTTGAATGTATTAAATGTTTAATAATTTATATTACAGATAATATTGAAAAGTTTCATAAATATTCAAAATTTAGAAAAACTATTATTTGTAATTTAATTGGTAAATTGAATAATAATTTAACGAGTTACACAATAACTAATTTTGAATTGACTTATAATGATATATGATTTTGTAAAAATAAAAGTTTAGTTTTAAAAGTTTTATTTTTATAATATAGTATATATATTTACATGGATGAAGGATTAGAAAAGATTGTTAAAAAACTGAACAAGGTTTTAGAACAGAATAAGAATATTTTAGAAATCTTGCAAGAAATGGAAAAGAAGAAACCATTAACAAACAGTTATCAAAGTAAAGAAGTAGATAGAACCAATGGGGAATATAAAAATAAAAGAAATATTTATTTAAACAAACTTAATAACAAAGAAATTAAAGAACCGAAGGCTTCAACTATGACATTTTATCAAATTGACTATGACGAGGAAACGCAACTTTATTCATAAAGTTGTATTTACTCATAGATAATATTATCTAAATATCTTTAATAATGAACTTATTAGAGATGTTTAGCGGAACAGGCAGTGTTGGACTTGTTGCAAAGTCGCTCGGTTTCAATGTTATTTCATTGGATTTGAAAAATGCTGATATAAATACTGATATTTTGAAATGGGATTATAAACAATTTGATAGGAACCATTTTGATTTTATCTGGGCAAGTCCTCCATGCACTGAATATAGTGTAGCAAAAACTAGGGGCATTAGGAATATCGAATATGCAAATAGTATTGTCTTAAAAACTATTGAAATTATCAAATATTTCAATCCTAAGTATTTTGTAATCGAAAATCCACAAACTGGATTATTAAGACATCAGGAGTTTATGGATGAGTTTGATTTTAAAGATGTTGATTATTGTAAATATGGAATGCCTTACAGAAAGAGAACTAGGCTTTGGAATAACATTACAACTTGGAAACCTAGAGATTTATGTAAAAAGGATTGTGGCAACATCAGGAATAATAAACATATTGAAACAGCACAACGGCTACCATCGGGCACTAAGGAAAAATGGGGAGACAATCCAATAATACATAAACAGGAAGACCTATATAAAATACCTAGTAGTTTAATTTGTGAAATCTTGGCGAGTTTGACGGATTAAGGATTTTGAGTTTGGGGCTGGGATTGAAACTTGAAATTCTTATAGATATATCCCCACCACACATACCCCATGTAGGTTTCTACGCATAGCCCATGTAGGTTTCTACACATAGCCCATGTAGGTTTCTACACATAGCCCATGTAGGTTTCTACACATAGCCCATGTAGGTTTCTACACATAGCCCATGTAGGTTTCTACACATAGCCCATGTAGGTTTCTACACATAGCCCATGTAGGTTTCTACACATAGCCCATGTAGGTTTCTACACATAGCCCATGTAGGTTTCTACACATAGCCCATGTAGGTTTCTACACATAGCCCATGTAGGTTTCTACACATAGCCCATGTAGGTTTCTACACATAGCCCGTGTAGGTTTCTACACATAGCTCACGTGGATTTCTACACATGCCCCATGAGGGTTATAAAATTTAACAATGTTTAATCATATTATGACTAAATAATATGAAAAAACAATTTCTTAATTTGTTCCACATTCGGTTTGAATAGCAGTATTGTTTGACATCCAAAACCAGCAATGGACAAGTCTGGAAACTCACATAGAGTATGTGTGGAAACTAACACAGAGTATGTGTGGAAACTCACACAGGGTATGTGTGGAAACTCACACAGGGTATGTGTGGAAACTCGCATAGGGTATGTGTGCTTTCATTGTAATATAATTATAACATGTAAAATCTTATATGTTATAATTATACTGTACTTATAGTTTGTAAAGATTGAAATATTTTATTTTTTCTTGATTTGCTTGACTCTTTCTTAGTCGTGGAAACGCCTTTAAAGAAATACGGTAGTTCTATGATAAGGATGGAAGCAGTGAAAAAGTGTTCAAAGTGTAAAAATGATAAGTCTAAGGAAAGTTTCAGTGGTGATAATATGCGATGTGATAAGTGTTTAAAAGCTCAAAGAGACTATCAAAATAGACATAGGGAGAGAATGAACGAGGAACAAAGAATTAGATATGAAAACGATGAGGAGTATAGAAAAAAGAAACTGGAAAGGACTTATAGGAGAAATAAATATATTGTTAGTTGTGATGTTTGCAATTGTTCAATAAGTCAAGGGCATTTTGGAAGACATCTTAAAACAACAAAGCATCAACATAATTTAGGAAAGATACAAGCTGAGGAACAATGATTGGTAAATTAGATAAGGTTAATAGATGATAATGATGTATTAACCTTATGTAATATTGAGGGGTTTTATTGTAAATGAATAAGGTAATTTATTATAATGTGTCTATACTTGTTCAAAATAATTTTCAGGCTAGAAGTGCCATTTTATGTATTTTGGGGGGGGGGGTGGGGTGGGGGGGGGGTGTTTTGGGGGTGGGGGTTTAACGGGAAACCGAAAGGAAGACTGAACCTATATCCGTTTTGCGGGGTGTCGGATTCCTATATTGACGCACACCTGGTTGTTCCCGGCGATGCGATCGGGCAGACCGCGAACTATCAGGACGCACACGTGCGTCGTGTGCGGATCGCTCGGGCAGTCATCACTTGGGGCCTCACAATGGCGGTAACAGCAGTGCTGTCCAAAGTCAGCTGAGAAACGTGCAGCAGATTCAATCCACATCCAATGCGTTTGCTGCCATCTTGCCAGATGGGGCAGTCGTCACTGGGGGCATCCTTGCAACGGTGGCAACAGCAGTGCTGTCCAAGATCAGCTGAGAAGCGTCCAGGAGATTCAAGCCACAGATGATGCCTTTTTGCTGCGATTCTGGCAGATGGGGCAGCCATCACTTGGGGCTATCCTGACAATGGAGATGACAGCAGTGCTGTCCAAATTCAGCTGAGAAACGTGCAGCAGGTTCAATCCACAAGTGCTGCTTTCGCTGCAATCCTGGCAGATGCGTCCGTCGTCACTTGGGGCGATCGTTGCTATTGTGGCAACAGCAGAGCTGTCCAACGCAAGCTGAGAAAGGTGCACCAGATTCAAGGCAAAGATGATTGTTCAATTTGTGCTTGAGGGCATTCATTCTTCGTAATTTCTTTGCCATGCTCGGATTCATTTGACCCATTTGTCAGTCTTGTACTGACGTAGCCATAGCCTTTGTTGCTGCAACTACACTTCCCATGTTGATATCCATGTAGATGCATCCAGGGAACTCTTGCACGCCTCAACTCTGGAGGAACTCTTTTTTTCCCCGTGCATTCCCAGTTGTCTCTTATTTTTCCCTCGGTTTGGGCCACCTGATGTCGCGGTCCGATCCGATCCGCGCGGAGCGATCCGTGGCCAGGATCATCGACGGCGGGCTGTCGGACGGAGAGGTCCGGGAGTACATCACGAAGATCTCGGCCCCCGAGTCGCCCTTGGCGAAGCGCGTGGAGATGCTGCCGAAGCGGGACGTGCAGATGCTGAACTTGTCGGCGGCGCCCCGGCCGCAAGACGCGGAGTGACCCAGGTGAATTTCCGAGGGTGCTTCTCCAAATGGAGGACCCCCAAAATGGCTTGGGTCTCCTTTTGGCTTCCCTGGAGAGCCATCCAAACATGCCAGATTCTGAGAAACCCCATGAAAAGGCATCCGTTTTTGGAAACACCTTTGAATTTACGGGAATCTCCGTGAGTTTCGGGACTCGATTTTGACATACATGCCAGAGATGAGTGGGAGGCTGCTTGAATAGGTTGGGAAGTAGAATCCAATGTATCACGCCTTTCAAAAGCTGCTTAGGTGGATGATGTAGCTTTCATGGCTACTGACTGGGTTGCGACCAGGCTATCAGGAACCGTGTAGCCGTCTTTGCTGCACAACTGAATTGGTTTGTCTTTCTCGGTGCGGCCGCAAAGCACGCAAAGCCCAAAGGCTCGTCGTTTGGTCTTTGGTTTCCATCTTCCCCTTGGTATAGGTCAATTGAGATATTGCATTCAGCATGCAGGCATTTAATTTATGATCCCTTTCGGTGTTTATCCGTACTTCAAATTCTTCCGGGCTGCTTTGCCGCAGGACTGGCTGTCCATCTTCCTTCCTCACGTCTTGCAGAAGATCAATCGGGTTACCTATGGTATCATGACGGATGCCCAGGTGCCCGGACGTTACTCAAAGAGACAGAGAGAGAGAGAGAGAGAGAGAGAGAGAGAGTTGGTTGGAGAGCCGGGCTTTGCCTGGGAAGATAGCATGGAATCCAACGCAATGGTGTGTGCTAGTGGGTGCTTGTTCTTGGTAAAAGCCTTCAAGTGGAAATCTCCTCCCCTTTCTGGTTGTTGGAAGACGGACGACCCGACCCGTACAGCTGTTGAGGGGCCCGTAGTTTAGGAAATACTCTCTGTTTGTCTGTCTGTCTGTCTGTCTGTCTGTCTGTCTGTCTGTCTGTCTGTCTGTCTGTTTGTTTGCTTTTCACATTCCCTTCCGAAGTCATTGATGCATATGCATGCATATCCTATAGTTTGGCAGTGCCTGATTGCTTTCATGGCATTGACTCCCCGATAAAAGCACGAAGGCCAAGCACGCAGCCTTCTGTTGCAGCTTCATTTAGACTTCTACCCAAAATACGCAAGGGGGACCCACCTCTTTGTTTCCCACAGAAGTAAGCTTTTGAACTCAACTACTCTCCCATCGATTAACATGGAACCCACCAGAGCGTCCAATCGTCCAGGCTCCATGTTTTTGGACAGGGTTATAACTTGCAACCATGCTTGTGAGGAAAACCAACCCGACTTACCCCAGTTAGAACCATGGCTGCAACTTACTTGATAACCCCCCCCCAATGAAAAAAACAAAACCTTCCCTCCCCCCCCCCCCCCTCCCCCCACCAAAAAAACACACACACACACACACACACTGAAAGAAAAGACAGAATCGGAATGAAGCCACGGAGGGTCCCCCAGTTTCCCCCCAGTTTTCTTCAAAAAACCTCCCCGCGGGCCTCCAAAACTCGAAGGTGGACCAGGCGCTGATTCGGCAGCCGGGGATGCCCATGACCCGCGCGAAGCTGTCCATCCCCTTCATCGGCAAGGCTCCCGCGGGATGATTGGCGCGCGCGGGCATCGATCGCGCGCGCGGGCGGGCGATGGCGAGGGCGGGTGGGTGGGCTCTGAGAAGTGGAGGGGGAGCGGGGAGATACTATTTGGGCTCCTCTCCCCCCCTCCCTCCCCCCCAGCCATGAAATAGGAGGTGGGGGACGTCCCCCTCACCAAGCTCATTTCGGTTCTCTCTTTGGTTCGTTCGTTCTTGTTTTGTGCTTTCAGGAGTTGGTGCCTTTGTTTTTGTGATTTTGAAGGGAACCGAAATGAACACACACCTTTTTTGAGGGTTTTGTAAAAAAGAGAAGCCCAAGTAGGTGACTTCACCATGGTTCATTTTGACCCAGGATCACTATTCCTTTGATTGATCAATACGGTCGAGGAGCTGCTAGCGGGGTGTCCCATTGATAGGACATGTTGCAGCAGTTTATTCCACTTCCAACCATCATAGAAGTGGACAGGCGGATTTTGGAAGACTACCGTCATCTTAAAAGGCCCCCTGTCACCTTCCAGGATTGTTGGCAAAAGGGAGTTGTTTCTTTCAATCATGTTGCAAGGGAAGTAATTATACTCCTAGTGGAACAGGTAGACTTCCTGGTTCGACCGGGTGAATGTTGGCCCTTCATGATTTTGCTTTGGCGAGGCAGGTCCTTGCGCTAGGCTTGTTTCAGGCCGGCAAAGAGATCTGGGTTGATCAACATTCCATTTAGGGCACCCCCCAAAAGACCGCGGGGATCACATTTCCCCATGTTCCCAAGTCCTGTTATTTTCGGGGGAAGTTTTCAAATCGCCATCCCATGTCGTCCGGACCTTTCGATGAAGCCCCAGCGCGCGGCTGAGCCGACGGACGCAAAAATCGACCAGGACGTGCCGTCGCCCTCCTCAGAATTCGCACACCCGGACATCACCATCGGGCTGACGCTGCTCAGCCTGCGCTACGAGGGCCTCAGGATGTCCGACTACGAGGCAGGAGCCAACTGAAGAACAGAGCGAAACTCTTCGAACCGAGGAACGGAGGAATTGGAAGGAGCTTCCTCTGTTTGGTTTATCCCTCAGTTTCCGGATGTCCAGGGCTTTTGAAGTGTCTTGCTCGGCGTTTGAACTATTTTTGCGTTCCTATTGTTTGCTTGATCAGCCAATGATGCAATTTTAATTTGCTCAGACCTGCTGGAGTTGTTCCATGTGCCCCACGCAATTCCCGCACACCAAAAGCCTTTGTTTCTTTTTTTGTTTTTTCGCTACAACAAGCCAGGGCCAAGTCCGACTCAAGCCGACTTCTCTTCCTTTTTGTTTTTCGATGGAGCTAGGTTTGATGAAGCAACTTGTAAGTATATGGCCGTGCGTGCGTGTGTTTGTTAAACAAATCTCAGCTTTTTGCGGGGAAGCTTCTAAGATTATACCAGGATGCCAGCAATCTGTTTGAATGGTTCTTTAGTTTGAGACATGCCATGACGCACCCAACAAAGCATTCAACGGTGTCCGCACCAGGTGTCCAAGCCACACGTGCCATGGGAAGGCGCCTCGCGTAAGGCACAACAGACTTTGGCGGCGCAATCGAGACATCATACTCACCAGAACAACAAACCAGATACGCAGATACGGAGGTTGGGGCGCCTTAGACCCTTGGTGCTACTGGATTGTGAGCAACTAGGCGAACAGTAATGACCATCAATTTATTCTGGTTGGGTGCTTGGATGCTGGCTTGCTTGCAACATGTAGGGAACCATATTGCCCGGAATCGCAAATTCAGACAGGAAATCCAAGACCGGCAACTTGAGAAAGACGGGGCCAAAGGTTGCCCAGCCATCCTCTTCCTTAGTTTTTGAGCTTTTTGGGGTTCAGCGCGGGTTTCCAAATAAAACCCACAGCCCACCCTCCCCGTTGGTTCAGCTTTTTAGGGTTTAGCTTTTTAGTTGGTTTCGCGCGGGTGTCCACATAAAACCCACCACCCCCCTCCCCCCCCCCCCCCGCCTTTTGACTCACAACCTCATTTACCCCACTTTTTAGGGTTTAGCGCGGGTTTCCACTTCACCCACCCCCCCGCCCCCCTTCCCCAGCCTTTTGAGACCCGCAAGTTCTTCCCATTTCCAGGCGGTGCTGGATCTGCTGGTGGCGAACCTGGAGAGCGAGCCGGGCCTGGCGGCGGAGCGGCCCACGGCGCTGCTCTTCAAGCGCTGGGTGGAGGGCTCCGGCGGGGTGCTGGCCACCCGGCGCCAGGAGCTCCAGGAGAAGCGATCGAGCGGAGAGATCGAGCGGGGTGGGGTGGGGGTGGGTGGGGGTGGGGGTGGGGGTGGGGGTGGGGGTGGGGGTGGGGTGGGAGGGTGGGAGTGGGTGGCAAGTGACATAGCCCATTGACCCCCAGACATAGCATAGCCCATTGATTACCAGGAGAAAAGCGGAGAGATCGAGCGGAGTGGAGAGATCGTCGAGCGGGGTGGGGTAGACGGAGAGATCGGGGGGCGGGGTGGGGTGGGAGTCGGTGGGAGTCGGTGGGAGGCGGTGGGAGGCGGTGGCAAGTGACATAGCCCGTTTCCCTTCCCCACCCTCCCAAAAAACAGAAGCTGTGGGTGAACACCAATGGTGGGTAGGTGCACCAACCATTTTAGGACCGAGTTTAGTGGGGATGGGGATGTTCAAATGGGGTACGATGTGGATTTTGACCGGCCAAAACTCAAAAATGGAAGAAAAAGGGCCATAAGCGGAGAAGCGGCGGCAGATCCAAATCCTTTCGCATGCCGCATCGACCAAGTCTGAATCGGGCAGGTCCTTTTTCCCCTTCAATTCTGGACACAATGTCCCATAGGGGTATGTGTCCGTGGGCCCAAAAATGGTAGCGTCATGCGTTGGCTTCCCCGAAAGGCTGAGCGGGCTGAAAAGGGTACCAACAACAAAGCAGCCACAGCCGTGTGTTGATAGCCCCGAGGTGTGGTTTCCATTGACACCACCTCCCTTAGTAGGCTCCTCCCAAACTAATGGTGGAGCCCCTGTAGTTGGTCTTTAAACAAATTCAAAAGGATGCCAAACTACAAACTACAATTTGGGTAGCCCCCTATTTTGGCAACACCCCAGGTCCAGTCATCAGTACACTAGTTAGGATCTGTGTTGCACGAATATGGGGGTATCTACGACATAAGGATCATCAAAAGGTTTAGGGACCCTTTGGTGAACATCATTATGGTGGGGATTTGTGTCCACCACCAATAATTTGGGAGGGGCGTTACTGGGTTAATACAACCCTCCAACATGTTTGCCGAGTTTCAAACTGGGTCCCAAGTTGCCATTCTCTCAATGGTTGTGTCTGTTTTTGCAGGGACCCCCCAAAAATGGTTGGTTTTCTTTTGGTTTCCCTTTAAAACAACCAAACAAGGGGGTGCCATCAACAATAAGGCACGCCTTAACATAGGTCCTTTTTAGGTTAGCTTGCTTAGCAATAGATGGGTTCCACTAGCTTACACTTTTTATTCATGTATTTCGAGAAGGTCACCTATAACAACAGTATCTTCTGAC
Source organism: Effrenium voratum (assembly GCA_963377175.1). Classification (NCBI taxonomy): domain Eukaryota; class Dinophyceae; order Suessiales; family Symbiodiniaceae; genus Effrenium; species Effrenium voratum. The sequence goes on along the minus strand of CAUJNA010000052.1, from coordinate 9,473 downwards.
AAAACCACAGCACCTTCAGGTTTGAACAGCCAAACCACCTATGACAACAGTATCTTCTGTGTACCCCAGGACCCCAAAATGTCACCGACTGTGTATGGACGAAATCCTGCATCACATAAGAAACCCTGGACTGAGGTATCCCCTGGGCATACCAACAAACAATGGTTTCAACCATGGTTTCAAAATGGTGCGACATGGATTTCGCAACCATCCACAGTATGAACATCAAACCAATGGTACCATTCTGGGGTAGGTGCACCACCCATTTTAGTCTATTTCAGTGGGGATTGGGATGTTCACTCCATGGCCACATTTGGCTGCGGCTCAAGCAAATGTCCGTAACCCTGGCTCTTTCATTTTGACAATTTGAGCCACACCCCTTTGAACCGCCAATAGCTCACCACTAAAACAGGTTCTAAAATGGGTGGTGCACCTACCCCAAAATGGTACCATTGGTTCTGCACAGCCACCCATTTCAACGGCCCAACCGCTCACCTCGCCCACGAAGCCGCGGGCCTCCGCCCCAAAAAATCGAGGCGGCGCGGCGCGTCGCCAGGACCTGAGCCCTGAGCAGCTGGCCGCGGCCCGCGCCGCCGAGGTGCGGGAGAAGAAGGCGCGCCCGCCTCGCGGCGTTCGTGCGCTTGTTGGGCTCGGCGCGCGGACTCGTCGGAGAGATGGTCGTTTTGGGCGGGGTGCTCGTGTTTTTTTTGGGTTTAAAGGGACACCTAGCCATTTTGGGACCCCCCCAAAAAACCAAAGAACAATACAGTCAAATGGTGGCTGTCCCTTTGGTTCTCTTTCAACCATGGTGGATTTCCTCTTGGTTTCCTTTCAACCCAAGCGGGGGATCCTCAGGAAAGACGCCCCGATCTGTTCCATGCTTAAAATTGTGTAGGATGTCCTGTGTTCAGGCCCCAGGAGAACTTTGCAATTCGTCAGGCGCAAAATGCAAGTTTGGCAAGTCTTTCTTTTTGAGGCTTGGTAGTCCAATAAGGGGCCCTTGTGCTTCAAAAGGCGGCACGAATCCTCCCCTTTCTTTCCCCATTGTTTTGTGGGTTGCTTCCTCAAAATCCCGCCAAAAACGAGGAGGGTGGTGCGAAATGGATTTCGCGACCATCCACAACAGGTCCTTTGGGGATCCGATTTTTCAGGCTTCGGAGTTGTTCAAAATGCGAAAGGCCAACCCGGTACCATCGTTTTCCGATGTTGAAAAGCCGGAAGCTGGCAAACAAAAACATGTTTGTCTTCAGGCCGACACCTGCATCAGAATGAAATACGACCTGCAGGGACTCTTCTGGCATTGGGGTCAGGAAAGGCAGTTCAGTTTGAAGAGAGCCGCTGTGCAATGAAATGAAGCCTTTTTTTAAGCTTGCTCTGGGCCTCACAGGCTTCCATTTGCTTAAGAATTATTTTCCCCCGGATGTAAAGAGGAGTCTATCACTACTGGAGATACCTGTTCTTGTCTTTTCAGGGGACGAAAAAGAACATGGAGGGTAGGTGAGCGTCTCCAAACTCTGGGCCGCGTGGCCTTCCAGTGCACTCCGCAATTCACGAGAATCTCGAGAGAAGTGCCTGAGGTACGGATTCTGCCGTTGCACATGCTGGAGCGCAGCAACCGGCGCCAGATGAACGAACTCTTCAAGCTACTGCGAAAGAACGGCCAGGCACGGGGAGGAGGGGGGGGTTTGGGCAATTGAGTAGGTGGTAGGTGGATGGGTGGATCTACTACCTGGTTTAATTGGGGTTACGGTAAAGTCCGTATGGGTATGTCATTGTTTGTGGAAACCAGAAGGAACACCGAGCCCATTTGGGCGGTCCCCTAAAAAAGGACCCATCCATTATAGACCTTTATAAGCATTTTGGAGAAACAACACGTCGAGTTGAGGCGGGATTTGTCGTCATTTTGTGGGGTCCCCTAAAAAAAGGGACCCACCCATAAAAACCGTTTCCTGCATTTTGGGACCAAACGTCGAGTTGAGGCGGGATTTGTCGTTCAGGTGGTGGCCTGGTACTTGGAGTCCATCGTGTTCCCCGAGCACTTGCGCTTCCAGGAGGCCGGATGCGTTGCGCGAGCCGTTTCGCGAGCCGTTTCGCGAGGCTTTCGGGTGTTTTTCCCCGCCGCTTGATGATGGTTTAGGGGTGTGGGGGTGTTCCCCGGTGGTGGTTTAGGGCTGTGGTTTGTGGATTAGGAGTCCGGATCATGCCATGCCAATTACTTCAGGGCGGCAGCCTTTCGGGTGTTCCCCGGTGGTGGTTTAGGGCTGTGGTTTGTGGATTAGGAGTCCAGGGATCATGCCATGCCAATTACTTCAGGGCGGCAGCTTTTCGGGTGTTCCCCGGTGGTGGTTTAGGGCTGTGGTTTGTGGATTAGGAGTCCAGGGATCATGCCATGCCAATTACTTCAGGGCGGCAGCTTTTCGGGTGTTCCCCGGTGGTGGTTTAGGGCTGTGGTTTGTGGATTAGGAGTCCAGGGATCATGCCATGCCAATTACTTCAGGGCGGCAGCTTTTCGGGTGTTCCCCGGTGGTGGTTTAGGGCTGTGGTTTGTGGATTAGGAGTCCAGGGATCATGCCATGCCAATTACTTCAGGGCGGCAGCCTTTCGGGTGTTCCCCGGTGGTGGTTTAGGGGTGTGGTTTGTGGATTAGTCCAGGGATCATGCCATGCCAATTACTTCAGGGCGGCAGTATTGTAGAAGTTGCAGGTACGTGTATGTGAAAAATGGTAGAGGTTGCCAGTATCTGTGATACGAAGGGGAATCCGCACAAAATACATAACGTGGTCATTCGCATGACCAACTTTGGTAATAGAGAAAGGGTTCTTGTTCACTCAGTTGAGTGGATTTGAGCCTCTTCATCTCTTTTTTGCTTGGTGGGTTGCGAAAACACTGAACCCCTGGTTTTGACTCAGGATTCACGAATCGGCCGTGTTGATGTCCAGTCGTTCTACTCAGGATTTGGACCAGGTCGCCTTTGACCCAAAGGTGCCAAAACTGTTGAAGAACTAACTTTTCCCTTTCAAGTACTCTGTTTGTGTGCTTCTGACCCCTACACACACACCCAAACAAAATACATAAATAAATAAACAAAACAAACAAACAAACAAAACGACAACACAAAAGCAACCTGACCCCTCGCCCCTCTCCTCCCCCCCAAAAAAAAAGCAAGGAACCAGAGGCCCCTACTTCACCTTTTGACTTGAACCGAGGTGAAGCTCATGTCCTCGGGCCAAGACCTGGGCGGCGCCCTGCTCTTCAAGGCGTGGCCACGTTCGAGCGTCGCCGCGTCGATGGATCGAGCCGCCGGAATCTGATGGACCCTGAGGTGCATGGTTTATGCCGGGAGACTCATCGATTTTTTTGTCCAAAAGGCCACCTATGGCTTGACCCATGCAGAAGCCCATGCAGAAACCCATGCTCCAGAAGGATGTGTTCTGTCCCGCCCCTTTCTCGGGTAAATTGTGCGGGTCAGATGCTTCTTTTGTGCGAAAGGGGCACTCATTCCAAAGGAATCAAAACCACCTAACAAGGGTGGGGATGCTCTCCCAAGACTGGAACCAAGGAATTTTAGGGGCTAAACCAGCTCATTCCCGTGAATCACTTTCCTCATCCTGAGCGCCCCAAATAAAACACATGCACACATTCTGTTCATCCCTTCTTTGGGCTCGACCAGACCAAATCACCGGGGCGGTTCCCCCCCTCAAATCCCCAAAAGCCCCAAATGGCCGTGAGCCAAAAATCGTAAATGGGTTGCCCTGGTAAATGGAGGCAAGGACGAAAACCTGCGGTCCCCATCCTGGTGGTTGCATTTTGACCCATACCATGTGTTCCTTTGTTTTTAGTTTTATCCCTGTCAGTTCTCCCCTTTTGCGTACCCAAAAATGGGTTGCCCTGGTAACCTGCGGTCCAACTCCTGGTATGACCATTTTGTTTTTTGTGGTACCCTGGTCATGTCCTCCCCCCTCTTGCGTGGTACCCCAAAGTGGGCTACCCTCATCTCGACCCAACTCCCCCCCCCAACTTGGCTGCGTACCAAAATGGGTTGCCCGGTCCAAATCCTGGCAAAATGACCCCAAAAATTCACCCCCCCCTTTTCCCCCCGGCCCCAAGTCGCCAAATGTTCGGCCCTGGACCACGGCTCGCTCCATCCATCGATTCCGATCCGATCCATTCGCGGACGAAGCCAAAGGAGCGCATCGGCTTCAGCGGCACGCCCTCGGATCTGATGCCGCGGGAGCTGGGGTCCTGCGACTTCGAGCCGGGCAGCGAGGGCTCCATCGTGCACACCTTGACCAATCCGCAGGCGGGAGGCTTTTTTTGAGGGGAGGGTTTTTTGGGGGGAGGAGGTTTGTTTGGAAGTTTTTTTTTGGGGGAGGTGTTTTTTGAGGAGGAGGTTTGTTTGGGAGTTTTTTTTTTTTTTTTTTTTTTTTTTTTTTTTTTGGAGGTTTGTTTGGGAGGTTTTTTTGGGGGAGGTGTTTTTTGAGGAGGAGGTTTGTTTGGGAGTTTTTTGTTTTTTTTTGGAGGAGGTTGGTTTGGGAGGAGGTTTGTTTGGGAGGTTTTTTTGGGGAGGAGGTTTGGGGGAGGAGGTGTTTTTTGGGAGGAGGTTTGTTTGGGAGTTCTTTTTTGGGGAGGAGGTTTGTTTGGGAGCTTTCTTGGGGGAGATTTGTTTTTTTCTTTCCGGGGGAGGTTTTGGGGAGGTTTTGGGGAGGAGGTGTTTTTTTGGGGAGGGGGGGCGGTTTTGGGTTTGGGGGGAGGTTTGGCAGGGGTGTGTGTCCAGCACTGCTGTGGCCATGACTGCAAGGGAACTAAGCCAAGTGGCCTGGGTTATAGGTATAGTTAGAACTTGCTTGCTGAATGGGTTGAGCATCCATGTGGGGTGGGGGTGGGGACTGGGTTTGAGTGTTCGAGAGGTTGCGTGGTTGGAGGATGAATGGGGTGAGTGGTTGGAGGTTTGGAGTTCGGAAAGTGATTGGCCTGTTCAAGTGAGTTTGTGTTGTTTTGTTGTGTTTGCCTTTTGCTTGTTTGGGTGTTGTCCTGTTTGGTCTTTTGTTTGTGTGTTTTCTTTTGCTTGTTTGCTTGTTGGCTTTTTGTTTCCTCCCGTGTCAGCAGGGTGGCCCCGTATCAAAACAAGGAAAGGGGGTGGCTGGGCCGCAGAACCTCCAGCGTTGTTCAGTGACCGATGTAGTCGAGCGAGCCATGCCCATCCATGTCGGTTGGAGGGATCACCTTTGACAGCTTGATCCTTCGGCCAGCGATTCTAAGTTCTCTTGCAAAGCACATCGCCGGGGTGCCGAGTCTGTTTCCAGGCATTGGCTTTGACGAGTCCACGCAATTCCAGCTTGGATCGCCCAGGTGCTGCTGTTTTCCAGCCACTTTACCCTAAAAGCAGTCACAGTTGCTGGAAAAAAGCGGTCGCACCTGGCGATCCAAGGATCCCAGCTTCTGTCCTCAGGTTGTGTCCTTCGAGGTCTTCGGGGCAGACTGGACCGTCACAGGCCGGCGATGTCTCGGGTTTCAGGGGCTGAAACTTCAAAGGAAACTCGGGGCCTGGAGCTGATCCGTTTTCCATGTGGCTGTTTCCCCCAATTTTTGGCCAGGGCCATGTGGACCAGCAAGGCCAAGCAATATGACACCCGGCTAGATGGTTGGAAAAGAAAAGGCCCGCGGAGCTGGTATTCCAGAAGTTGCTGGGAGCCTTTCGGAGCCTCCAGGAGTTCTAGTCAGCGCAGTGGGGAGGGCTTGGCGGCTCGGGCGCAACAAAAACTGCTGGGTCGGAATGAGCTGGAATGACCCCAAGAAAAACCATCCCCCGTGGTCTCCTTTAAATGGAATCCCAAAACTGTTCATTCCCAAGACCCGGAACGGTCCCGAGAAACACCTGCCGCGGTTTGGAGGCCTGTTGGACCGCATCGCGGTGGGGGGCTTCCATGCCCTCATCGACACAGGCACGGGAAGGAAGGGGGGGTTGGATGAACTGGAGTCATGTGAAATATTCTCAGGCAAGCCTTTGCCTGAGTCCGCAATTATCTTCATCCATACTGTGGATGGACTAAGAAGCCTGGAATGATGATTCCCCCTGAATACCAACACACACAATTGTTTCCCATGACTTCAAAGTGGCGCCGGATGTTGTCCATCCACAGTATCTTACCTCAACACCTTCCTGGGCCTCAATCACTGGAATTGGGTGGTACTTTGAAATCAAATCAAGTCAAAATCATAAATGTGCGCACCCAATCAGCTCCTCCCACCCCATGTTTACTTGCTGGAGCCGTTGTCGGTCGCCCTCTCTCGTAAATGACCAAGCAGACAGGAGGTTGTTCCAAGACTGCGAAGTGGTTGATGCAATTACATAAGCTCATTGCACTTAGCATGCAGAAACCCGCAACCGCCGACAGCCAGCTCGCCTACCATTCAACGATGCCTTTGTCGCGGCAACCAGTTCTTTGTTCCCGCAGCCGTGGCGCAGGTAAGGCCGCATGCAAGCCTGTCCACGGATTCGGTGGATGCGGCTCTGGCCTCCGACGGTTCTTGCGCTCGGTTAACCACGCAGTAGCTAAGGTGAGGCGTTGCGTTGGGTGGCGTGCTCCCCTCTACCGGTATAGTATGCAGTACAACAACTTGGACCCCTTTCGCATGGGGTTGAGGGAAACCGACCCGAAATTAACCTTTCAGCGACCCCTCATTTGAAGGAGTACCACCCAAATGTCTCGTGGCAGTCTCCTGAGCACCAAACTGGTGCCCCACCCCACACATCTTTGGACCAAGACCATTGCCCAGATGGTTTCGGGAAGGTGCCTTGCTTCCTGCCAGCCCCATCCCCCTTCCGCTCTTCCACCACCTTTCTCCCATCCACATACACCCCTGAACACAAGAAGGCAACTTTGTGGTGGCCGAGTAGATCCCGCGCCCCCCGTCCGCCGTCCTTCTTGCGCGTCAGGCGCGCTGATCACGGGTTTGTCCAACAAGGAGGTGGCGGTGTATCTGCTGGGCTTGGACAACGGGGACCCCCACCCCACGCTGCCGAGCTCCTTCCACGGCGTGGTCTTCATCGACGAGGAGGGATCCAAGAAGATCCTGCTGCGCCAGACCCAGGACGGAAAGGGGAGTGTTTGTTGGAAAGGGGAGTGTTTGCTACGGCCATGGGTCAAAATCCTGTACCCTTAGCGAACATCCCAATCCCCACTAAAATAGGTTCTAAAATGGGTGCACCTGCCCCAAAATGGTACCATTGGTTTTGACCCACAGCCATACCTCTCGAGTGCTGCCCTTCCTTGTTAATTATTCCATGTCAACGAACAGCGACAGGGGGCCGGGTTCCTTGTTTGGGGGGTTGGTGGTCAACGGACAACAGGGAGGCGCCCGTTTTTTTGGAGGAGAACGGGGGAAGCCGGGAGCTTCTGACGGGGTGGTCGGCACCGGACGGATGCTTCACCCACTGGCCACCAGGGTTGGGCAGCGAAATTGGGTCATGGATTCTCAAGGTGGCAGTGGGTCAAAATAGGTACCCCAGATAGAATCCTGCTAAATGGGGTCCCCTGGTGGTTTAATTGGTCCGTGGTGGTTTAATTTCGACCCATGCCCATGTTTTCATGTTTTCTTTGTTGTTCTTCCTGTCCATTAACATGAATTCCACCAGAGTGTCAATGTTAAAAGAAAATGACACACCCGAAACGTCAGGTGCCGTGTTAGTGGACAGGAGGGTAGTTCAGGTAAATACAGACGAGTGGACTTTCTGATGGTTTAAGTTCTAATTTACCCGTGGAATTCATGATTGTTTTCCCAAATGGGCACCTAGCGAAGGCAGCGGGACCCCCAAAATGGCAACGGTTTGTTTTTGGTTCCTCACCAACCAAAAAAGGGTACCTCCAAAAAGAGATTGACACTGGGCCCAAAATGAGGATGTTCAAATGGGTTCCAAAAGGACATCAATCATTTGGAGGGTTTCCCTATGTTAAGACGCACCCATATTCGGAGAATGAACCCTTCTCTGGGCTCGGCGGCATCTCTGATCGCAAGATAGGGGGGAGACATCTGGAGAGCGAGCTGTGAGTCGGGCATTTGCTGTTTGAGCACCCAACATTTGGTCCAGTTGAAAGTGACACCGGGAGGCGGTCTGAAAACTCCCCGAATTGGAAGCAAAGACGGGGTCTGCTGCACAAGGCTTGCAGTGGGAGTTGGGGTCGGTTTTGTCTCAATGCACTTTTGGAGCCAGGTCTACCCCGCAAAGGGCTGGCTTCGAGCATGTTGTACACCTGTGATGGTTTTGGGGGTGTCCTTGTTTTTGGGTTCCTCTCAACCTGTCAGGATTGCTTGGAAGAAAGAGGGCTCGGTGGTTCAAAGATCTCTACGATGCTGATTTGCGAGGGATTGTTCCATTTTGATTGACTGTCTGACTGGCTTGCTGTCTGGCTCACTGACTGCTTCTTCCCATCAGTTCCACAAACTATATTAGCTTGACCGACTTGTCTAGCGACCCCGATTCGGGGCAATTTAAGTCACGGCAACTCAGGCGCTTGACGAGATTTTTTGTCCATCTCGGGTAAGTTTTGTTCTGACCTGAGCCAGGGCGGTGGAAAAAAAAGGCGGGGGGGGCAGATCCCTCGGCAAGTGAGTCTAGTTGAAAGTGACGCTTTGCTAACATGGCGTCCTGATGGCCACCCTTTGACTCAGCCCAGCGGCTGGTTTTCACTGGCCAGGTCGGTTTTTATGTTTCGCTGTTCGGGTAACCCATTGGTTTGGATTTTTGGGGATTGGTACCCCTTGCAGAGGCTTAAAGGGAACCCCCCAAGCTCCAAACCACTGGGCTCCAAGTCGAATGTGGGAACGAGCGGGACCCTCAAACTGGCTTCGGTTTCCCGCCCTTTAAGGCTACCCCAAACAACCGGGGACCGCCAAAAAGACGGAGACCCCATATGCTTGCGGTGGGAATCCTTTGGATGCCCGTCCCGGTGGGTGCTGACTCACGAACAAATGACGCGCGAGTCATTGCAGGAGGTGCTGAACCTTGCGGACTGCGGTATCCCCGCAGTGCACCGTTTCGCCTTCTACGACCAGGCGCGAGGGGCGCGACGCGCGCTGCTTGGTGCATGGCCCAAGCCAGGGGGTGGGGGGTGGGGTGGGCCTGACTCTTGTCTTGTCGGGAAATGAAGGGGTTTCAAACTTGAAGGATGTGTTTGTTCTTCTTGTTGCTTTTTTGTATCTTTGACTTTTTTTTGCACTTTTTGAGGAGGTCCCAGGGTTCTTGTGGAAGCGGCAAACCTTGGTTGGGGTGCGTCAGATGCCAGCAGGCTCGTTTGTCTCGCAGGTGCATCAAAGAAATTATTACAAGCAGAAACCAGCTTACATCACTACACATGGGGTGTTGGACCCCTGAAAAGGTGGCACAACATGAGGCGAAAACCCATTTTTCGCCAACCGCTTCACAAGCTGGTTCATATCCTTCACATGGCCTTTACTGTTGTTTTTGCGTGTGT
>CAUJNA010000051.1:293561-347594 GCA_963377175.1 Effrenium voratum | reverse complement strand
AAATCCAAAATCGGGGCTAAAATCGCAAAATTTGCCACGCGCTAAATTTGCGCGCTTTTCCGGCTGGGGCCCTGCGGCCGCAGTTGAGCCGCGGGCGCGCCGGGGCCCCGCCGCGGGGCTGGTGGCCTAGTGGTCTTGCGTCCGTCTCTGAAGCGGGTGGTCCCGGGCTCGGTTCCTCCCTGGCGCGCGCCTTGCTTTGCGTGGCCGTGTCGTGGCTTCTGGCTGCCGGGAGCTTTTTCGTGGCTGTGCCGTGGATTTCTGCTTCCAGCCGCTCGAAATCGTGGGGCTGCTTCTGAAGTCGCTTCTCGCTCAGCCATTGCGCGGTTCTTTCCCTATTACAGTTCACGCTACAAAAATCTACTTTTGAAGCTTTTTCCTGCAAGTCGAGACAAGCAGCTCCGGCCGACGACGTAGTCCGGCGCTGCACGCGGATTTTCTTCAATGTTCAAATCGCTCGGGCTTTCTGCGCGGCTTCGCTCGCTGCTTGCTGCCCGCCACCCGCGCGCACGGCTGCTGCTGCCCGCAACCTTTTGCTAGTCGCCGCGCGCGGTTGTTCTTGCCGCATGGCTTCCCCCGCGCGCCCCCAAATTCGGTTTTCTAAGTTGCGCCTGGCAACTTATTGAGGCTGGTCCTTGGTAATGGGATCTGGGTGGGTGGGATTGAGATCGAAGCTTTAGATGATCTTTGCTTTGAAAAATCCCACGTCTTGAAGCGATTGAACCCTAAACCCTAAACCCTAAACCCTAAACCCTAAACCCTAAACCCTAAACCCTAAACCCTAAACCCTAAACCCTAAACCCTAAACCCTAAACCCTAAACCCTAAACCCTAAACCCTAAACCCTAAACCCTAAAACCCTAAACCCTAAACCCTAAAACCCTAAACCCTAAACCCTAAACCCTAAACCCTAAACCCTAAACCCTAAACCCTAAACCCTAAACCCTAAACCCTAAACCCAAACCCTAAACCCTAAACCCTAAACCCTAAACCCTAAACCCTAAACCCTAAACCCTAAACCCTAAACCCTAAACCCTAAACCCTAAACCCTAAACCCTAAACCCTAAACCCTAAACCCTAAACCCTAAACAGGCGAGCATGCCTCTGGCCATATACATGGGCAGGCGAGCCGCCGGGCTCGAGGTCAAGCCGAGACGCCGTTGCAAATCTGAGGGCCTGCTAGGGTCAAGCCTAGCAGGACAACCGCTGTGCGGCTCTGCAAGTGGCACGACGACCCACACCCCCTGGCGCAGCCAGTATAGGATTACCCTAAACCGTGCACCATTTGCATGTGGGGGTGGTTTAGTGCGCTGTTGATAACTTTTGCATACGGGTAATAGCGGGGACCTGCCCCGAGTGGGGGGGGGTACACGCCGCGCAAAAGGACTATTTGAAGGTCGCTTCTTGCACTGCTGATAACTTTTGCATACGGGTAATAGCGGGGACCTGCCCCGGCTGGGGGGGGGGGGTGCACGCCAAGCACAAGGAGCCTTGCAGGTCCTTTCTTGCGCTGCTGATAACTTTTGCATACGGGTAATAGCGGGGACCTGCCCCGGCTGGGGGGGGGTACACGCCAAGCGCAAGGAGCCTTGCAGATCCTTTCTGCGCTGCTGATAACTTTTGCATACGGGTAATATGCGGGACCTGCCCCGGCTAGGGGGGGGTGTACGCCAAGTACAAGGAGCCTTATGTGTTGTTGCGCGCCAAGCGCAAGGACCCTTGTTGATCTCGCGGCGAAGCGCGCGCGCAGGTCACCCGCAAGCGCAGCGCCTGACACGCTCAGTTCTGCGGCTTGCTTGCAGACAACATCAACGTGCGCGCTTGGCCGACGCGCGTTTGGGCAGCCGGTCTTGGCGCCTTGGCAACTCCGCGTGACCCACGCCTGCGCAGGAAAAGGTTAGCGAAGCAAGCAGCTGGCGGCCACGTTGTGGACGCTGAGGATTATGTAGACGCCGTCTACATGGTACTTGCCGCCGCAGCCCACGCCCAGGCAAACGCAGCGTGCGACGCGCTCGTGTGGAACCCGCCCCGCAGATCAGTTAGACGTCGTCTACTTCTTCTTGGCGGCGTGCGCAAGCCCGGGCAACTCCACGCGCTCTGTCGTCCGCCCGCCTTGTGGACGCTGACAACATCAACGCGCGCTTGGCCCATGCGCATTTGGGCAGCCGGTCTTGGCGCCTTGGCAACTCCACGCTTTGCAGCACGACACGCCTGTGCAGGAAAAGGTTAGCGAAGCAAGCAGCTGGCGGCCACCTTGTGAACGCTGAGGATTATGTAGACGCCGTCTACAGGCACTTGCCGCCGCAGCCCACGCCCAGGCAAACGCAACGTGCGATGCGCTCGTGTGGAACCCGCCCCACGGATCAGGTAGACGGCGTCTACGTGGTGCTTGGCGGCCTGCGCAAGCCTGGGTAACTCCACGCTCTGTCGTCCGCCCGCCTGGTGGACGCTGAGGATTATGTAGACGCCGTCTACATGGTACTTGCCGCCGCAGCCCGCACCCATGCCAGCGCAGGGCTTTGCAGTGCGACCCACGCCTGCGCAGGCAAGACGTTTAGCGAGGCAGGCAGCTGGCAGCCCAGCTGCTTCAGACGGCGCCACGCTGGCTTGGAACCCGTTCAAGGGTTCCACCTCGAATGGAACCCTAAACCCTAAAAGTCTTTACCTTGGGTGGCTGGGGCGGGCGAACTTGGCTACGCAAGGCGAGCGGCTTGGGGGAGTTTATCCCCGAGCGAGCAACCACATCTGCACACCCTAAACCCTAAACCCTAAACCCTAAACCCTAAACCCTAAACCCTAAACCCTAAACCCTAAACCCTAAACCCTAAACCCTAAACCCTAAACCCTAAACCCTAAACCCTAAACCCAAAACCCCTATTCTCTACTCTAGTATATATATTTAAATGTTTGCCCTACAACGGGTGCGCCCGCAGGGGGCTTTCTTAAGACTTTCTTTTTAGTTCTGCGCGTGTCCCGCAAGCTTCTAAATCGGTTTCGTTGGTCAAATCCAAGTTCGGGCCTAAAATCGCAAATTTTGCCGCGCGCTAAATTTGCGCGCTTTCTAGGTCGGGCCCTCTTGGCCGCGGCTGAGCCGTGGGCGTGCCGGCGCCCCGCCGCGGGGCTGGTGGCCTAGTGGTCGTGCGTCCGTCTCTGAAGCGGGTGGTCCCGGGCTCGGTTCCTCCCTGGCGCGCGCTTTGCGCTGAGTCGGCGCGCGCTCTGAAAGCTTTCTTTTCAGTTCTGTGTGTCTCCCGCAAGTTTCCTGCTCGAATCCGTTCGGGCAGATTTTGCGCGAGGTAAGCTTGAGCGCTTTCTGGGTTAGGGGCTCGTGCCCGCGCGTGGGCCGTGGGCGCGGCGGGGCCCCGCCGCAGCTTCAGCGGCCTAGTGGTCGTGCGTCCGTCTCTGAAGCGGGTGGCCCCGGGCCCGTCGTAGTTTCGGGCTGCCGCAACGCTGTTTGTGGCCGCGCCGTGGTTTTCCATTTCCGGCAATCAAGAAAGCGCGGCAGCCTTTCGTCACCAGTACGCTTGATCCGCTCTCTGAGCACTTTCGCGGTCGAAACGCTCTTGGCTTTGCGCGCAGAACTTCGAAGCTGGTGGGGGTGCTGCGCCTCAGCTAAACACGAACTCGATATCATCGCCAAGCCGTGGGGGCTGCTTCATGAAGCGCTTCTCAGCTCAGCGGACGTAGTTTACTGGCCCCTTGCGCACAGAAACTCGCAGCTACTCTCCGCCCTTGCAACATCTTGCTTGCCGCCTGCTAATTTGTCTCGTTCGCTGCTCGCCGATTTTTGCAGTTCGTCACCTACTTCGTCGGTCGCGCTTTGCTTTCGCTGCGTTCGACTTGTTGGTTGCGCTGGTGTGAAAGCTGACCCTTGGTAGCGGGCCTGGGTGGGTGGGATTGAGATCGAAACTTTTGATTGACGTTGCTATGAAGATTTCCATGTCTCAAATCCTGTAAACCCTAAACCCTAAACCCTGAACCCTAAGCCCTAAACCCTAAACCCTAAACCCTAAACCCTAAACCCTAAACCCTAAACCCTAAACCCTAAACCCTAAACCCTAAACCCTAAACCCTAAACCCTAAACCCTAAACACAATTCTAAATTCTAAGTATATATTTAAGAGTTGGTCGATAATGTGTCGGGTCTTCCCGAGGCTTCGTTTTCGGCTCTGTGCGCTTCCCGCAGGCTTCTAAATCTGCCTCGCCGCTCAAATCCAAGATCGGGGCAAAATTTGCCACGCGCTAAATTTGCGCGCTTTTCCGGCTGGGGCCTTGCGGCCGCAGTTCAGCCGTGGGCGCTCCGGGGCCCCACCGCGGGGCTGGTGGCCTGGTGGTCGTGCGTCCGTCTCTGAAGCGGGTGGTCCCTGGCTCGGTTCCCCCCTGGCGCGTGCGCCGTGGATTTCTGCTTCCAGCCGCTCGAAATCGTGGGGCTGCTTCTGAAGTCGCTTCTCGCCCAGCCATTGCGCGGTTCTTTCCCTATTGCAGTTCCTGCTACAAAAATCTACTTTTGAAGCTTTTTCCTGCAAGTCGAGACAAGCAGCGCCGGCCGACGACGTAATCCGGCGGCACGCGGATTTTCTTCAATGTTCAAATCGCTCGGTCTTTCTGCGCGGCTTCGCGCAATCGAGACGGCGTTCTTTGATGTCGGCCCAACTTGTTGCCTTTGCTTTTCCTCTGGCGACGAACTTCGCGACGGGTCGCTTGCCGCTTGTTCCTCATTGCTTGCTGCTTGCTGCCCGCCACCCGCGCGCACGGCTGCTGCTGCTCGCAACCTTTTGCTAGTCGCCGCGCGCGGTTGTTCTTGCCGCATGGCTTCCACCGCGCGCCCCCAAATTTGGTTTTCTAAGTTGCGCCGGCAACTTATTGCGGCTGGTCCTTGGTAATGGGATCTGGGTGGGTGGGATTGAGATCGAAGCTTTAGATGATCTTTGCTTTGAAAAATCCCACGTCTTGAAGTCTTTGAACCCTAAACCCTAAACCCTAAACCCTAAACCCTAAACTTGTTTATCTATATTAATTTAAACCCTAAAGGAAAAATGCGTTTAGTGTCCAGCGCTTTTTCAGCCCTCCAAAACGTTGGCCCTGTCAGCACATAAACCCTAAACTTTTTTCCCGATCCTCGTTTGCTGGCAGGGCCGTCATTTTGGAGCCTCTACTTGGCGAGCTGTTTTTCGTGGCCCTGTCGTGGTTTTGGGCCGCCGACCTTCAAAAACTCGTAGTTTTTTACGTTTTTCAAATCGCCCATGCGACCCTCTGCGGACTTTGGGCTGGTCGACCTTCGAAAACTCGTGGTTTTTTTGCGATTTTCAAATCGCCCGCGCGACCCTCTGCGGAGTTTGGGCTGGTCGGCCCTCGAAAACTCGTGGTTTCTTGCGATTTTCAAATCGCTCGCGCGACCCTCTGCGGAGTTTCGCGTGGTCGAATCGCTCCCGCTGTGGCGCGGCGCTCATTTTCTTGAAGCTGCGAACCTTAAACCGTTGCCGAGCCAGTGGGATTTGCTCCGGAGCGTTCTTGGCGCAAGCTTGAAATCGTGGCCGAGTCATTGGAATTGCTGGTCGACATTTGAAAACTCGTGGTTTTTTTTGCGATTTCAACTCGCTCGTGCGACCCTCTGCGGAGTTTCGCGCGGTCGAATCGCTCTTGTTGTGGCGAGGCGCTCATTTTGATGAAGCTACGAGACCTAAACCGTTGCCAAGCCAGTGGGATTTGCACCAGCGCAAACTAGCTGCGAGCTCGAAACCATCGCCAAGCCACTGGAATTGCTTCTGGAGCGCTTCTCACCCAGCACCAGCGCGCGGCTCAACTCAGCTCAACTTGCTTCGTCGAACTCTTGCTATTAAACTTTCTGTTCAAGCACTCTACTTTCGAAGCTTTTCTCGCCCAAATCCAAGATCCTGCGGCTGATAGTTTGCGATTAAAAGGCACGCGACTCAGCCGCTCGGCAACGGGCTCCAACTTGTCGCAAAAAATTTGGCTGCCCAATGAAATGGGAGCTTGGGTGGGTGGTGTTTTTCAACTAGAAACTGTGGATGAAGCGCTCCTTGTGATTTGCTATCCTGGGGTTTGGATTGACCCTAAACCCTAAACCCTAAACCCTAAACCCTAAACCCTAAACCCTAAACCCTAAACCTCTATTCTCTACTCTAGTATATATATTTAAATGTTTGCCCTACAACGGGTGCGCCCGCAGGGGGCTTTCTTAAGACTTTCTTTTTAGTTCTGCGCATGTCCCGCAAGCTTCTAAATCGGTCTCGTCGTTCAAATCCAAGTTTGGGGCCAAAATCGCAAATTTTGCAACGCGCTAAATTTGCGCGCTTTCCAGGTCGGGCCCGCTGGCCGCGGCTGAGCCGTGGGCGCGCCGGGGCCCCACCGCGGGGCTGGTGGCCTAGTGGTCTTGTGTCCGTCTCTGAAGCGGGTGGTCCCGGGCTCGGTTCCTCCCTGGCGCGCGCTTTGCGCTGAGTCAGCGCGCGCTCTGAAAGCTTTCTTTTTCAATTCTCTGTATTTCCCGCAAGTTCCTAACTCTGTTTTGCTGCTCGAATCCAAGTTCGGATTGACGGGCGCGTTCGGGCTCGAGGATCCACTTGCCCGGGGCAGGACGTGGCCTCCATCAGCGGGAGGACAGGCTCTTGGAGTCGCAGATGCAGCTGGGCAGCCTGCAATACCCGCGCAACCCCATGACGGGAGCCTCGGAGCACTTCCACTTCCTCTTGGTCCTTGCGGGTGGTCCCGGGCTCGGTTCCTCCCGCGCGCGCTTTTTTTTTTTGTGGCCTCGATCCGGGCTGCCGGGCAATGTTTTTCGTGGCCGCGCCGTGGATTTCCACTTCCGGCAATCAAAAAAGCGCGGCGTCGGCTCTCTGAGCATTTTCGCGATCGAAACGCTCTTGGCTTTGCACGGCGCAGAACTTCCAAGCTGGTGGGGCGTGCTGCAACTCAGCTAAACGCGAACTCAAAATCGTCGCCAAGCCGTTGAGGCTGCTTCATGAATCGCTTCTCAGCGGGAGTAGTTTCCTGGCCCCTTGCGCGCAGAAACTCGCAACTACTCTCTGCCCTTGCAACATATCGCCTGCCGTCTGTCAATTCGTCTTGTTCGCTGCTCGCCGATTTTTGCAATCTGTCACCTACTTCGTTGGTCGCCCCTTGGTAGCGGGCCTGGGTGGGTGGGATTGAGATCGAAACTTTTGATTGACGACGCCATGAAGATTTCCATGTCTCAAATCCTATGAACCCTAAACCCTAAACCCTAAACCCTAAACCCTAAACCCTAAACCCTAAACCTCTATTCTCTACTCTAGTATATATATTTAAATGTTTGCCCTACAACGGGTCCGCCCGCAGGAGGCTTTCTTAAGACCTGCTTTTTAGTTCTGCGCGTGTCCCGCAAGCTTCTAAATCGGCTTCGTTGTTCAAATCCAAGTTCGGGGCCAAAATCGCAAATTTTGCCACGCGCTAAATTTGCGCGCTTTCTAGGTCGGGCCCTCTTGGCTGCGGCTGAGCCGTGGGCGCGCCGGGGCCCCGCCGCGGGGCTGGCCCGGTGGTCCTGCGTCCGTCTCTGAAGCGGGTGGTCCCGGGCTCGGTTCCTCCCTGGCGCGCGCTTTGCGCTGCGCTCTGAAAGCTTTCTTTTCAATTCTCTGTATTTCCCGCGAGTTTCTAATGGGCGCGTTCGTGACCTTCTAGGACAAAGACGCAGGACCTGGCCCCCCACGAAAAGAGGAACCAAGCCGGGACCACCCGCAAGGAGCGAGAGGAAGCGGAAGTGCTCCAAGGCTCCCTTCATTGGGGTTGCGCGAGTACTGCAGGCTGCCCAGCTGCATCTGCAACTCCAGGATCCTCCTGCCTGGCTGCGCCGATGCCTCGATCCGGGCTGCCGGGCAATGTTTTTCAAACATTGCCGTGGTTTCCACTTCTGGCGGTCGGCTCTCTGAGCATTTTCGCGATCGGAACGCTCTTGGCTTTGCGCGGCGCAGAACTTCCAAGCTGGTGGGACGTGCTGCAACTCAGCTAAACGCGAACTCGAAATCATCGCCAAGCCGTTGAGGCTGCTTCATGAATCGCTTCTCAGCGGGCGTAGTTTCCTGGCTCCTTGCGCGCAGAAACTCGCAACTACTCTCTGCCCTTGCAGCCTATCGCCTGCCGTTTGTCAATTCGTCTTGGTCGCTGCTCGCCGATTTTTGCAATCCACCTACTTCGTTGGTCGCTCTGCGCGCGCGCCCTCTCGCCGCTTTGCTTTCGCTGCGTTCGATTCGTTGATTTGCGCTGGTGTGGAAGCTGGCCCTTGGTAGCGGGCCTGGGTGGGTGGGATTGAGATCGAAACTTTTGATTGACGTCGCTATGAAAATTTCCATGTCTCAAATCCTGTGAACCCTAAACCCTAAACCCTAAACCCTAAACCCTAAACCCTAAACCCTAAACCCTAAACTTAAAGCTCGCGACGACTAACCGCTCGCTTAGAGCGACATGGAGTCGTGAGCGCACGGCGCGCTTAGCGCCCGGGCAATAGCTCCGGGCTATTGCCGATAAAGCGCCAGCAGCCATGCAGCTGCCCCATCCCTTCTCTTGGGACCGTGCCTGCAGGCACAAAATATGCGAAGCAATATTTTAATACCCTAAAACCTAGGTCCTAGACCCTAACCTGACCTTGAAGACCGCGTCAAAGCTCCCCTTGATAAAACGGCCATCGGCCTCGATAAAACGGCCATTGGTCTTGATAAAACGGCCATTTGCCAATTAGCCTTGTTAAAATTGCTCTTAGCCTTGATAAAAAGCTAAGGCCTTGGTAAAATGGCAATTGGCCTTGATAAAGCGGCCGTCGGGGCTGGAAATGGCCGCTGATAAACTCTTTATACGGGTCATATGCATCCGTAGCCCAAATCAGGAGATTGGCCATTGGGCTGCCACTCGGCAAGAAATCCTTGATACACCAAGGATTCTGCACTTTCGGCCTTGCAATCTGTTCCGGCCGTTTTCCTTGCAAAGCTTTTCCTTATAAGGCAAGGACGAAATCGTTGAGGCCGTAGCCTGCGCTATGGCCCCCAACGCTCGCGACGAAATCGCAGAAGCCGCGCCCTGAACGATGGCCCCTAACTGATCCGTCGCTCCCGCCTTGCGCTGCGCTTCCAACGCAGCCAGCAAACGGACGACGGCTTGTCGCCAGCCTCTGCGCAACGCAGCCAGCAAACGGCCAACGGCTCGTTGCCGACCTCTTGCTCGCCTTCGAAGCAGATCGCCCGCGCGTCGCCTAGCCCGCGGCGAGTCGACCAAATGACGCGGCCAGCGCGCGCGACTG
This sequence comes from Effrenium voratum, assembly GCA_963377175.1. Taxonomy (NCBI): domain Eukaryota; class Dinophyceae; order Suessiales; family Symbiodiniaceae; genus Effrenium; species Effrenium voratum. Next base: position 338,318 of record CAUJNA010000051.1, on the reverse strand, counting down.
CCCCAGAGCAAAGCTTTGGGCTCCAACCGTTGCAGCTGCGCCTTCCAGCGCGGAACGTATCTGCAACTCCTAGCGTTGAAATCGCTGCAGCTATGGCCCAACGCTCGCTCAAAGTCGTTACAGCCGTCGGTCCCTTGCCGGCCTCTGCGCGCCTCAAGCAGAGCAGCTCCACGTGCGAAGACCGCTTGCGAAGCCCAAGCGCGCGCGACCGCCCCAGTCTAGCGCAGTGAAGCTTTGGGCTCAAGCCAGCGCAGCTGCAACTTTCACGCGGCAAACGCTTCTGCGACTCAACTCGCTCCAGCTGCAGCGCTCGGCTAGCGCTAGCGATTAAATCGCTGCGGCCTTTGCCTGACTCCGCCGCTTGCTTGCGGCGAACTTGCCACAGCCGTCGACCCCTCACCGGCCTGCGCGAGCCTCAAGCAGCTGCGTCACAAGCGCCCACGTCTCCTTAGGAAGCGGTGTCAATCGGCCAAGCAAACGTGGCCGCCGCGCGCGACTCTTTGCGTCGCAGATTAAGGATGCAAACTTCAAGCGTGGCCGCCGCTGATAAATTCTTTATACGGGTCATATGAATCTGGCCATCCGTAGCCCAAAGCAGGAGATCTGGTGACTGGGCTGCCACTCGGCAAAAAATCCTGGATAACATGAAAGGGTCTGCCCTGACGAAATCGTTCAAGCCGTGGCCTGCGCTATGGCCCCAACGCTCGCGACGAAATCGCAGAAGCCGCGCCCTGAACGATGGCCCCGAACTGACCCGTCGCCGCCTTGCGCTGCGCTTCCACGCAGCCAGCGAGCGGACAACGGCTTGTTGCCAGCCTCTGTGCAGCCAGCAAACGGCCGTCAGCTCGTTGCCGAATTGTTGCTCGCCTTCGAAGCAGCGAAGGAAACTGCGGCGAGTCGACCAAGTGACGGCCAGCGCGCGCGACTGCCGCAGAGCAAAGCTTTGGGCTCCAACCGTCGCAGCTGCGCCCTCAAGCGGGGAACGTATCTGCAACTCCTAGCGTTTAAATCGCTGCGGCCTTGGCCTCAACTCTGGCCCCACGCTCGCTCAAAGTCGTTACAGCCGTCGGCCCCTCGCCCGCCTAAGCAAAGCAGCTCCGCACGCGAAGACCGCGTGCGAAGCCCAAGCGCGCGAAACCGTTCCAGTCTAGCGCAGTGAAGCTTTGGGCTCAAGCCAGCGCAGCTGCAACTTTCACGCGGCAAACGCTTCTGCGACTCGACTCGCTCCAGCTGCAGCGCTCGGCTAGCGCTAGCGATTAAATAGCTGCAGCCTTTGCTTGAACTATCCTCCGCCGCTTGCTTGCGGCGAAATTGCCACAGCCGTCGACCCCTCGCCGGCCTGCGCGAGCCTCAAGCAGCTGCGTCACAAGCGCCCGCGTCTCCTTAGGAAGTGGTGTCAATCGGCCAAGCAAACGTGGCCGCCGCGCGCGACTCTTTGCGTCGCAGACTAAGGATGCAAACTTCAAGCGTTTGCGCTGCGGGCTTGGTGTCTTCGCGCGATCAAGCGCTTCCCGTATCATTCGCCCTGCCGGGGTCCAAATTACAACCCTAAACCCTAAAAGATTTGTCTCTGGGCGGTATTGGGGTGGGTTGAAGCAGCCGCCTCGGCGCGCCGCCCCGCGACCCTCTGGGTCGAGGCGCGCCGCTTCGAGGGCAAACCCTAAACCCTAAACCCTAAACCCTAAACCCTAAACCCTAAACCCTAAACCCTGAACCCTAAACCCTGAACCCTAAACCCTAAACCCTAAACCCTAAACCCTAAACCCTAAACCCTAAACCCTAAACCCTAAACCCTAAACCCTAAACCCTAAACCCTAAACCCTAAACCCTAAACTTAGCGAGGGCTCGATGGAGCGCTTGAAGCAGAGCCCGAGCGGTGGGTGCCGAGACCAGGCAGCCGCCCGAGCAGCTCAGCTGCGAGCGGCCTTACGCGTTCGCTTGACGTAGAAGCAAAGCAGGGCGGGAGGGTTAAGCCTCCCGCTGGGCCTGGAACGGACGCCTGCGAGTAGGGCCTAAGCCTTGCCGCAAAGCGAGGCTTCATGGTGAAGCGTGCCCGGCAAGCACGCCACTTCTACGTTAGTAGAAAGATAATACCCTAAAGCCGAGGCTTTTTGCCAGCGACGTCGCTCTGAGTCTAACGTTGGTCCGCGAAGCATTTTAACTAGCAAAGTAGCTTTCGAATGCTAAATCTTTGGCTAACATCGGCCAGCCGGCCTTGATAAACTGGCCATCGCGCCTTCCTTGTTAAGATGGGGCTGGCCTTGATAAAACGGCCATTGGATCGCGGCGCTATTCTGCGCAAAGCTAGAAAGGAAGCGGGGCCAGCCAGGGAACGCTCCGTGGCGCTATTCTTTGAAGAGCTAGAAAGGAAGCAGGGGCTAGCCAGGGAGCACGGGAACCTCCATGCCGCTATTCCATGAAGAGCTAGAAATAGCCAGGGAACGCTCCGCGGGTATATTCTACGAAGAGCTAGAAAGGGAAGAGCTAGAGCGGGAGCGCTCCGTGGCGCTATTCTATGAAGGAAGGAAGCAGGCAGGGAAAGCCAGGGACTCCGCGGCGCTATTCTATGAAGAGCTGGGAAAGGAAGCAAGGGAACGCTCCGTGGCGTTTTTCTATGAAGAGCCAGAAAGGAAGCGGGCCAGGGAACGCTCCGTGGCGTTTTTCTATGAAGAGCCAGAAAGGAAGCGGGGCTAGCCAAGGAACGCTCCGTGGCGCTATTCTATGAAGAGCTGGAAAGGAAGCGAGGCTAGCCAAGGAGCACTCCGTGGCGCTTCCGCAGCGCTATTCTATGATGCTCCGTGCTAGGAAGTGAGGCTAGCCAGGGAGCGCTCCGTGGAGCTAGTCTATGAAGGAAGGAAGCAGGCAGGGAAAGCCAGGGAGCGCTCCGTGGCTCTATTCTATGAAGAGCTGTGACGAGCTAGACAGGAAGCGGGGCTAGCCAGGAAACGCTCCGCGGGTATATTCTACGAAGAGCCAGAAAGGAAGCAGGGGCTAGCCAAGGAACGCTCCGTGGCGCTATTCTATGAAGAGCTGGGAAGAAAGCGGGAGCGCTCCGTGGCGCTATTCTATGAAGGAAGGAAGCAGGCAGGGAAAGCCAGGGAACGCTCCGCAGGGAACGCTCCGTGGCGCTATTCTATGAAGAGCTGGAAAGGAAGCGAGGCTAGCAAGGGAGCATGTGGCGCTTCCGCAGCGCTATTCTATGATGCTCCGTGCTAGAAAGGAAGTAGCTAGGGAGCGCTCCGTGGAGCTATTCTATGAAGGAAGCAAGGGGCTAGCCAGGTAACGCTCCGTGGCGCTATTCTATGAAGAGCTAGAGAGGAAGCGGGGCTAGTCAGGGAACGCTCCGCGGGCTAGCCTGGGAGAGCGCTGTTCTATGAAGAAAGGAAGCGGGAGCTTAGATCGTCTCGCGTTGTTTTGTGTCTCGGCTCGTTTTGTCGTGTTTCAAGCTGTTTTTGTCTATTGTTCGCCTCGTTGTGTTTTGCGTTTCTTTCAAGCTGCCCTTGTCTCTTGCTTCTCACTCGCGTTTCGTGTTTCAAGCTGTTCCTGTCTTTCGCTTTTCGCGTCGATCGCCTCGCGTTGTTTGGTGTTTCGTTTTGTCTTTGTGAGTTCGAACTGTCTTGCTCCGCAGCCTTTTGTGTTTCAAGCTAGCTGCCCTCGCCCTTGCGACTAGGAGCCATGCCTGCCCGGAAGTGCAGCGGATTTGCCGCCCCGAGTGGAGAAGTGGAGCCCTGCCGCTTCCACCCGTCTGCGATTGGGCAGCCTGCCCAAGGCAAGTTCGCAGGGCGCTGCGTCTGGTGCTGCCCGGAGGAGCTGCGGCGCCGCTTGGGCGACGGCCAGTTGACGGGGCTGCTGGTTTGCGCGCTGGCCGCCCAAGCCACCAACCCCGGCGCCGTCCGGCAGCTCTTGGCGCGAGCCCCGGCCGAGCAGCAAGAAGACCTGCAGGAGAAGGTCCGGGAGCGCCTGGGCGAAGGCGCGGAGATCCAGGAAGCTGTGGCTGACGCGGCGGCAGAAGCCGCGAACTTCGTAGAAATGGAGACGGAAGACGCCGAGGAAGGGGTTGAGGCGGGTGAGCTTGCCGAGGATATCATGGACTACTTCCTGGACCGCGGGGACTACGCCAGGAGCGACCCGGGCTCGGACGACGAGCAGTTGGAGGAGGCCGCAGCCCGCTACTACAAGTGGCGCGGGGGGCTCGTCTACGACATCTACCGTCGGATGGGCGGCTCTCGCAGCCGCGCCGAGGTCAGCGAGCTCTTCGACCAGGAGATTGACGTTTCGGAGTACAAGAACATGGTTGGTGGCTGGATGAAGACCTTGCTAGAAGCGGAGGCTTGGGCATTCTGCAGCACCCGGTCGGACGAATGACTTGGGACAAGTGGCTGGCTGTGGAGGTAGACGAGGCGGGCAAAGCAGAGGTGAGCGAAGATGATCCGCCGCGACCTGCGGTTCCTGGGGCCTTGAGCGACAGCGAGCGCAGCCGAGGCAGCCGAGACGAAGCTGACGCGGTCCCCGAGCTCGCGCCCAAGAGGCGCCGCCTCTGCGGCAAGCAGCCTCGGCCTTTTGCATTCCTCGAGCGCTTCGTCGGCCCCGGTCTGGCAGCGGCGGCCGCTCTTGCCCGCGGCCCTGGTCCGCTGCGTCGCCCTGCTGCGCGGGCTGCGCGGCCAAACGAGCGCTGCGCGGGCGCGGATGGCCGGGGCTGCTCTTTCTCGACCGCCGACCTGGGCGCCCCTGCCCTGCTCCAGCCGGGCCGCGGACAGCGCCGCTGCTTGTTCTGCGGCGACGAGCACTTGGACCGCCTCCTCGCGCAGCAGAATGGCTTTCAAGTGACGAAGACTTTGCTGGCGGTCCGAGCCATGAGCGCGGAGAAGTTTGAGGAGTGCCTGGAGAACTTGCGGCGGCGGCGCGGAGACGCACTCGCGTCGGACTTCCACGCACGTGTCTTGCGCGCGACGAAGCGCCGAGAGCAGAAGGCGGCGCCCAAGGCCAGCCCGGCAGAGAAGTGGAAGGACTTGCTCGCCACCCGCCACCGTTCGGCCGGGGAGCTTGGCCCGGAGGACGCCGCGGCCTGGCAGGAGACGGTCCGCCGGGATCGGATGAGGATTCGCCGGAAGGTCTTTTGCCCGGGCCGGCTTTGCTGCCGCTACAGCGAGGCCTGGCCCCGCCGGCGTCGGACGCGGCGCCCAACGACTCCGGCCTGCCCAGCCCCGACGTCTCCAAGCGGGCCGAGATGGCCGAGAAGTGGTGCAAGTTTGGGTCTTGGCAAATGTGCCAGACGTGCCGGAGCATGCGACCTCGGCCTTTCTGGCCGGGCGACCTAAAGCGCGTTGCTCCGCCAACCGTTAAGAAGTGCGGCCTCTGCCAGCGCGGGGTCAAAATCCCGCAGCCGGGCAATGTTCCGGAGCCTCTGCAAGCCTTGCTGCGTGAGGTTGTTGCGGCTTTGCGCCCCCTAGATATCGACGTCGGGGTCTATGAGAAGGTCGCCCACGGCTACCGGGCCCATTCCTCCATGATCCGCTTCGCCTGGGCGGCTGAGGACGTGGAGGACAAGATCGCGGCTCTCGAAACGCGGCGGCAGCGGAAGCGGGCCCGGCGCGCCTTTCGCTTCCTTTTGGAGGACGACTGCAAGTCCGCCTACGCAGACTTCGTGGAGAAGCATCGCCTCTTCTTGCGAGCCCGCCCTGACGCCGAGGAGCGCCGGCGCAAGCTGCCGCTCCGCTTCCTGGAAGAGCGCGGCCTGGAGTGCGCCTTGTGGCCCCACTTGTATTGGGACGCGTCGCTGTGCGAAACCGCGGTCCGCCTCAGCGACGAGCGCCGTCAGTGGGCCAGGCGGACGGGCTTGTCCTCTTCCGAAGAGGAGTCGGAGAAGGCGAGCGGCTCGGAGGCGGAGGCCGGCGGCGCGGTGGAGAGCGAGGGAGACGAGCCGGGAAACCGCGGCCTGCGCAAGGGGCGGCAGAGCATCCGCCGCTCGTTTCTGCAGAAGGTCTTAGGGCCCGTGGCCGGCTACTCCGAGGAGTATGAGCTGCTTCACTTCGTATATGACTTGGTCATGTGGAGCACGCTGGGCGGAACGAAGAACTCGGTCAAGGGCATCCCGCTGCGCCTTGCCTTGAAGAATGCGTCCTTCTCGCCTGAATACTGGCGCGCGCGCCATCTTGCCCTCTTAGACCTCCAGCGCCAGGTCGGGCTGCCCTTCCTCTTCCGAACGCGGGCGCCCTATGAGAGGCCCTTTCCTTATCACGTCTGGGTGATGGATGAGATGGCCAAGGCGGGCCGCGGGGCGGCAGGAGTTGGCGGGGCTGGAGACCCTCCACATGGCCCACGTCCTCAAGGAGTTCGACCGCGGCTTCTTCAGCGGCATGAACCGCCGAACGCCGGGGAAAAGCTGGAGGGAGCACTTGCTCGGCGCGGCCGACGGGTCCGGCGCGCAGACCGTCGTCAATTTCGTATCCCGATTGGAGTTCCAAGACGGAAAGCGAAAGACGGGGACGCAGCGCTATCACGGGCGGGGGACGGTCCACTCCCACTCACTTGACTTCCTCCGAAACGTGGGCGCCGTCAAGCTGGAGGACAAGCTCAGCGCCAGCCTCCCGGATGCGACGCAAGACCCGGTGACGCGGGGGATTGTCATCGACTCGCAGCTTGACCGGAAGAGCAGCAAGGTCCCTGTTCGCGAGGAGCCGTCCGCTTGGGACGAGGCGGGGCAGAAGGTCTTGATCCGCCACGTCCGCGCTTCCCGGAGGCGCTGCAAGTGACAAGTGCCACGAGGATGTACTGCAGGCAGACGGCCGCGGCGCGCTGTTCCGCTACGTGTCTACCTATCAGCAGAAGTTCAGCGGGGGGTTCGCCGGCGATTGGCTGAACGACGACGCGTCGGATTACAGCGTCGCGCGCCGGGTTTTGTTTGACCATCATCCGCTGGAGCCGGAGATGTGGCTGGGCTTGAGCGGGGCCCTGTTCCCGCAGTTTTCCTTTGGGGGCACTCTGGTGGACATCTTTGCGCCGTGGCCCGGCATGGAGGAGCCGCCCACCTACGTGGCTCGCTATGAGGCCTGCGCGTGGAAGGGCACGAACATGTCCCTGCTGGAGTTCCTTCGCAAGAGCAACGCCGAGGGCAAGATTGTCCAGTGGCTTCAGCGGAAGTGGAAGGCCGCCCAGAAGGCCGGCAGCGCCGCCAGCTTGGAGGACTTCGCACGAGGCTGCGCCTGTGAGGGGGAGAAGGTCTCCCGTCTCCGGGATCGCTTCTACGGGCAATGGCTGGCCCTCCATTGCCCGTTCTCAAGCCTCGACGAGTTCCTGACGGAGGAGATCAAGGAGCGGGTCCCGGAGCGCTATGCGCTGTTTGCCGCCGCCCTGCAGCGACGGCCCGACTACTGGGGAGGCGACCTGGCGCCGCTGCGCACGGATATGGCGCTGGAGGCCAACGGCAGTGACCACATCGAAACCGTTTGCAACCTGGTCCGGGCCAGCGGCATCTCGTGGGGCAATATCTGCTGGGCGAGCTGGCGCGAGAGGATGTCCGCGACGTGGGCATGGAAGGCGGCGACGACCGAGGGACCGAGCCGGAGCCCGAGGACCGATTCGCTCGCCGCGCAGCGGGCGCTGGCGCGCTGCGTTGATGTCAACGTCAGGCGCTCGCTGGAGGCGCGCGAGGCGGCCGACGACGACCTGGTCGACTCGCTGCAGCTGGAGGCCTTCGACAAAAACAAAATCCTGGCGGCCCTGGGCCCCGGGCACGGGAAAGACTTTGGCCCTCCAATCGCTGCATCCGCCGCTGGCAGGCGCGCGGCGCTCGGATCTTGTTCGCGCTGCCCACGGGCCAGCTTGCCGCTGAGATGCGCCGCAAGCATCCGGACGTAGATGTGGACACTGGTCACGGCGCCTTCTTGTTCCACAAAGAGATCTCGCAAGCCTTGCCGCTTTTGAGTGCCTATGACCTCGTCGTGGTAGACGAGGTGTCTATGCTGACCGCGGAGCACTTTGACCGGCTGGTCGCCATGTGGCAAGCGGCCGACCGCCTGCCCGTCTGGTCTTTCTCGGCGACTTCTGGCAGTTGCCTGGGCCGCAGAGGCCACCCTCCAAGGTGACCGACAGCCCGGCTGGCGGAACGTGACGGAGATCAACTTCTGCGTGGTCTACCGCTGCAAGGATCACAAGCTGCGGCGCAAGCTCAGCGCCTTGCGGACCGCCGTCCCGAGCGCCAAGTTGCTGGCAAAGATTGCCGACCAGGCCCATCGCGCCTGGGAGGGCCCGAGCCTGACGCCTGGGACGTGCTGTCGGTGCTTCGGAAGACGGACTATAAGACGACCATGGTCACTTGCACTCGCAAGGGCGCGCTGCTCCTAAACAAGTTGGCCGCGAAGGTCTTGTTTGAAGACCGGCAGGAGCCGCTGGCTGAGCTGCCGCTGGACTGGGAGGCGGATCCTGCTAACTTCGACAAGGAGGGCAAGCCGATGGACGGCGTGGAGGCGCTGCCGACGCATATCTACAAGGGCATGCGAATTGTCTTGACGAAGAACCTCAACAAGCGACAGGACTTTGTGAACGGGATGGGCGCCGCGGTGGAGGCCTACGGCCAGCGGCTGTCTCACTGTGGAGACGATGACGGGCAAGCGGCTCGCGATCTGCAAGATCCGTGAGCGCGTCGGCCGGGATGCGGACTTCTTTCCCGTCCGCCTGGGCTACGCAGCGACCGTCCAGAAGGTCCAGGGTCCGCCGCGACGAGGACTACTTGATCGCGGGCAACGTGACGCCGGTCCACTTCATCCCGGCGATGCGAGAGCCCGAGGACAGCGCCGCGCGAGCAGAAGAAAAAAAAAAAAAAGCTCAAATTATCTCAAATTATCTCAAATCATCTCAAATTATCTCAAATTATCTCAAACTCTCACCCCAAACCCTATCTCAAATTATCTCAAATTATCTCAAATTATCTCAAATTATCTCAAATCATCTCAAATTATCTCAAATTATCTCAAATTATCTCAAATCATCTCAAATCATCTCAAATCATCTCAAATCATCTCAAATCATCTCAAATCATCTCAAAACATCTCAAATCATCTCAAATGCGCATGTAGCATGAACTGACCTGACATATTTTGGGCTAACTTTCCCAACACATTGCGCTTAACTGGGAACATATCAATGATGGGGACATTGATGTCATAAACAATGGGCTAGAGTTACAGCAGCGCAATCCTGCTGGGGACTGTGTATGTGTGTTGCGCGGGGCTGTGACACTGAGTTGTTAACAGTGCCAACGAGGTGTGCGCATTGCATGAGATGATGAAGGTCAGCGACCAGGCGGCTGGCAATGCATGACAGTGCATGTGCGTGCTGCATTGCTTCATGTAGTGCAACGCCTTCAATGTGTGTGTGTGTGAGTGCGGGTTTGCTCAAGCTAGGCATTGGCCAGCTTTCTCAGCTTCCTGCGGCCATGGTATTCTTGTCCAAGGATCAGTTGGATGCGCAAAAAGAGAAGGGCAAAGGGGCAAGAGCAGTGACAAACAGTGTGCTGAAGGACAAGGAGAACACACCCAATGTTGTGGAGAATGTAGCTGCCAAAGTGCAGGCTGAATCCTGGCGCATTCAGAAAGAGTTCTACGCAGTGAGCCACGGCGTGACGGCTGACTACTTTGCCATTGGAAACTTCCCGATTGATGATGAGGGCCATTGGTCTTTTGGCGGTTCGGGCTGCAGGAGGAATCTGACCCAAGAAATTGAGAGGTTTCTGCACCAGGATGCTGAGTGCAACAAGGGGATGGCTTCTGAGGCATGGCATCCGATTTTGGCTGCAGCGTTTCCTGAACTGAAGGAATGGAGGCTGGAGGACATGTTGCTTGGCCTATGCTTGAGAGCATGGAAACATCGGAAAGCAGGTTACTCATATCTAGATATGGTGGAGTTCTTCGCAGGGAGTGGCAACCTGACCAAGGAGTTCATGCGGCGCAAGAAGAACTGTGTTGCTTTGGACAAGCTGTAGGGTGAACATCATGATGTTCTCTACCCGCAAGGAATTCGCCTGTGGGTGGATGCACTAAGCAACACAGTGTGTGACTCCTTGAACTGGTTTGGCACCAGGTGCAGCTCATTTGTGATGTTGTGTGCTGCGCAGGCAAATCGGAAAGAGGAGAACCAATTCTGGGGGGACACCAGTCGACTGTTCATTGTGGAGGGCAACCACTTGTGCAATGTCACCAGTCTGTTGTTCTTTATCAGCTACCTCCTCATGAATGGTCCCTGCTTGGAGCAGCCTGCGGATAGTGTGCTTGCGAAGGTGAGTACAATGCAGCTGGTGCTGGGCTTTACCAAGGTGTGCAGCGCACGGACATATGGAGCTGCCTTTGGGGGCGAGACTAGGAAGCCTTGGATGATTTGGTCGACATCCAGGCATGTGGCAAGCCTTGAAAGAGCGCAGCCAGATGCATTTGCTTGCGGTGCTGCCCTGGTGACTTGGAATCCTGAGACTGGGTCCTTCACAGGCATCAAAGATGCATTGCATGTGTCAGAGTGGTATCCTCCTGCGTTTGGCGCAGCGGTTGCAAACATGATGGCCCAGCATCAGTTCAACAAATTGATGTGAGTGACATTGCATCAGTGAGCACAGGACGTGATGGTCCACAATTCAAGTGGGCTTGGGGATGTGTGCTGCTGATAGTGTGGCAAAGCACTCAACGTGTGGAGTCACACACTGTGTGCTGCAGCAGGCTGCTGGGGTAAAACAAGAGCTTTGCAAATGCCAACTTGAGACTGTGCTTGCATGTGCAGTGCATTAATGCTCAATCCTCACGCCTGCAGGAAGCAGTGACTAGCAGAGGAAAAAAAAGGTGAGCCTACCTGGGTGCTGTTGCCCGTGTGTGCTTATTATTGCTTTGCCCTTGTGTTGAGCATGTTGCAGTGAATCAATGCAGGTGAACGAATGAGCCAATGAATGGAGGTTTGCTTGATTGTTTCATGTCCACAATAGCACGTGTTGGCAATAAGATAAGCATAGGATGAAACTACATTGGTCAGCCAAGAATGCAAGTTTTGCATTGCAGCAAGGGCAGACAAAGAGTCCTCGTGTCTAGCCATGGAAGATAACTACCTGCTTGAAATCGACGCTGTGATATGCAATTTGTCTGGAGACCCATCGTTGTTCCCTAGTGACTGCGCCTATTCGGCGAGGGGAACATATTGGTGGCGCCTGGAGTACATGTTTGACAGGTTCAGAAAGGACCTCCAGGAGCTGAGGCCATTGCCCAAATGGGTCCGGCATGTCAAAAAAAATGATCGATGAGTCTTGGCTTGCAACGGACAATGATCTGCATATTCAGGCCACCAAAGATGTGCCAGATGGCTGTGTGAAGCAGTATGTGTCGGACACAAAGGGCGCGCTGATGTTTTTTTGTCAGCAAAGTAGGAATGGCCGCCAGGAGTGCCAAGTCAAGCATTGTGTTGCCAAGCTGAAGGGCATCTGCTCGCGTGTGTGCTCTGTGATTGACCCAGATGGAATGCAGATGCAGCATGTGGATTTGAGAGTGACGCAGCAAGGGAGTGTGTATGGGCTAGACATTTTCTTGGCCAATTGCAACAGAAACTGCCACTTCAATTTCTGAGCTCTGGGCGTCCATGCATTTGCAGGGGCATTTATCCCAGCCACTGCATGGCTGGGGACAGAATGGGCTTTGGCTTCAAGACTTGGTTTTATTCACAGTGTTTGCGAAGAAATGCAAGTCGAATCACTCCACCAATGAGCTGATTCCTGAATTGGAGAAAGCGTGGCTGACAACAGTGTAGTTCGGTGGGGCGGAAACTCGGAAGTACACCCAGGTGGATCTTGGCACTGTGACGCTCGTAGGGCTGTGTGCCACAGCAGGCAGGTCAATGTGTACTGAAGTGGCAATGCAGTCGGAGCTTGAGAACTATTTGTTGTTTGCAATGCAATGAGAGCTGCTTTTGTGTGTGACTGAAGCCTGGCTTGCTCAGGAGTGAGCCAGGAGAATGCCTACAGGTGGACAAGGAGGGCAGGAGAGCTGTATGAAACAATCAGTGCCTCGCGTTTTGAAAGTTGTTGTCAATTCAACATTTGTGCTGATGGATCCACTCATGGAACAAAAGACCTCCTTATATCTTTGATGTACTCTCATGCAGAAGATGTTGGATGTGTGGCACGAATCCAACATATGCCCATTGGGCCCTTGCTGCCGAGTGAAGTGCATGACATATCGGCGCTGGCAACCTTGGCAAAGAAGAGCAAGTTGAGCAGATTTGCAGCTTTCAGGCAGCTCCAAGCAATGAGCCATCAACTGAGCTTGCTGACCAATGGTGCCAAGACCCTTAGTTCATTTGTGTGCAGACCAATACAATCTGGCGAGCATCGAGTGGTCATTCCAGTGTTTGAGTTTGGTGCAAATGACGAGGAGGTCGAAGATGATCGTGTCAGACAGTGTGTCAGTCGGGCATTTATTTGCCAGGATGGGGGCACCCAACTGCCTGTCCTTCCTGAAGAGCCTTTCTGGTGGGAGAAGGTGCCAATTCCGGTTGCCTGCCTGGACCAGGGATCGGTTGGAAATGCGGGGATGGCGTTTGCGCTACAGAACCACATGGTTCATGTCAAGTTTAACAAGATCCATCGATCAATCCGGGACTACAAATTGGCGATTGGGCGAGCGTGCAGGGGTCAGTTTTTGCGCACACAGCTGCACTCGAGCTATGTCTTCAGCTTGAATTACAAGCCATTCGGAACAGGCGGGTTCTTCCAGCACAAGCAGAGCATGCTGGAGTCATTTCTGGCGAGCCACTCAACAAACTCTGAAATTTGGATCCGCTATCGTGAGCTGGTTGCTTTGGATATGGGACTTTCATCCCTCAACGTCCCTGACAACGAACTATGGGATCAAATGCTGCAACTTCCATCCTTTTCAAAAAAGGGTGCTTTGGTCAAGCTTGCCCGGTGGTTCAGCTGGAACGAGGTGTGCAATGAAATGCTGGCTGAGTATCATGCGTTCAAGATGGTTTGGAGGACTCGCTTGAGCTGGACGATGAGAGCAATCCAAGCAGTGTGTTGCCAACTGGACAGGGCCCTTCAATGAATGACCCAACATCAGCTGACCAAGGCCTCCTCAATGCGGCAGCAAAACGGAAGGAAATCAGCCCCAGAGAAGAGCTGAGCCTCATGAATAAAACGACGGGAGGATTCAAGCTTGCGTTGAAGCTGATGACGGAGGACTTGTACTATCATTCCCACATTTTGCTTGAAGTCACACGTCCACTGTGGTCATGGTATGCGGCTGAGATTCAATCAGTGAAAACCCCGCAAGACTCTGTCAAAAGGTCCGCGCAGCTGGCGCTGGGTGGCTGGAAGAAGTCCGAGCATTTGCAGAAGACAGTAGCTGTGCTTCAGAATTCAACATTTCTGCAGTTCATATCTGAAAGTGGTTTGAGTGGCTGGGTCATGCAAATGACTAGTTTGACAGAGCACTTGCTGAAGCAGAGGGTCTGGTCGCTCAGTCGCCACGGCTGTCCCCCAGAATCATATGCAGGAATCCTGGCTGCTGACAACAAGCAAGTGCAGCAGGAAGCAGTTCGTTTGCTGAAGAAGGAACATCAGGTTTTGCTGTGGCTTGAAACTGTGTTTGCTAGTCGGTCTTCCTTTGGCCTGGTGCAGGGAATTTGCGACAAGCTGTCCGCAAGTGTACATCTAATCGTTTCAAACCCATGCAGGATCATGATGGAGGCGTTCGAAGCAGGTGGTTACAAGACAGCCAGTGTGGCAGGACGTCACTTGCTGAACTGCTTGCTTTGCACATTCCCTGACAACAAAATTGTTGAAGATGTGCACAACGATATTCGGAGGGATGGCAGATTTCAAAGCAACAAGAAGCAAACAAATGAGTCCATCCAAGATGTTACTCGCAGCTCGCAGGTCTTTGAAAGCCGTGGAATTCCGCATGTGAAGATCTCCAGAGACGAATTTGTGGGTGACTTTAGACAGGGACATACAAGGGGGAGAAAATGTGGGTTCAATTCAAAGACTCACAAAATGCCTCGGGAATGGCATCAACTTATGGCAAGGAAAACCTGGGGCACACTGTCGGAAGAAAGCCTTCAAGAAGGAGCTGCGGCATGGGCTTGGCTTCAGCATTGGAAGGATGACAGATCTTCGGCAGGCATCAAAATCTGGCAAGGGGTGTTCAACAAACTGGCGCCACGGCAGGAGGTCTTGTCGAGTTTGTCAGATGAGATTCTGCTTTTGCTTGAGCTCTGCCACATGGGCTTGTGTATGGTGGCCCGTGATTGTGGTGGACACTCCTGAAGCGAACCACTGTGGTGCCCTTGGAGATGCGTGCTTTGTGCTGGACGCTGAAGGGCAGGCAGACTTCATGTTCATCGATCAGCCAGAGATGTGGATGGTGGTGGAGACGCAGCCTGTTTGCGTTGAGTGGCAAGGTGGTCTCCGATTGGCCAGGCAATCGTCCGGTGTGGAGCGCAGCTTGCTGAGAACTTTTCTTACACAGCCAACGCTGCTTGGATCTGAATGAAGTCGCGCTGTGACACTCATGTCAGGCAGCATGCTTGATGTTGTCTTGTTGTCAGTTGTGCTGTCACCTGCTCAGGCTGACAAAGAAGATGCTGAACAAAGAGCTGGCGGCCGTGGTGTGCTACTTGAAGGGCATCGACCTGCGTGCTTGCAGCAAGACTGCTGTGCCAGTTTTTCAAGCGATGAGCAGACCTGAGCTATTGAAAGTTCTTGCTGCGGAAACGTCGCAGCGGGATGGCGATACTGATGACATCACGGCCAACTTCGCGGCTCAGGTCCAAGCTCTGCGCAACAATGCCCCTGCTGGCAACGACAGTGATTGTGATGAGAGTGCCTGCAATGCTGATCAGGATGATCTTGAGTTTGATGCAATGGTGTTGGAGGACATGGACCCAGAAGATCGTCGTGAGTTTGAGCAAGTTCAAAAAACAATTGAGAAACATCAGGCTCGTGCGAAGCAGAAGGAATGGGCAGTAGTCAGAAAGGCCATGATGCCAAAGGCCAAGGCAAAGGCCAAGGCAAAGGCCAAGACAAAGGCCAAGTCCAAGGCCAAGACAAAGGCCAAGGCCAAGGCAAGCAACAAAGCCAACATAATAAAGGGGCTGAAGACTGCCAAATCAAGCAGCTCCAAAGTGGCCAGCAAGGCAAGCAGGAAGATTTGGCATGGCGCACTGAAGAAGAAAAGACAAGACTGCCCTGCTCTTCGCGAAGGTGACACCCATGAAAAGGGAAACGTGCTGGTTGAAGTCCCTGAAGAAGTTGAAGCTGTGACTCCGAATCCATGGCAGCGGCGGGTGGTTCGTAGAACTCACTCAGTGTCGTCGTGCCCTGAATCTGCGAGGCCTGCTGCGCAGGCCGAGGCTGCTCCAGAAGAGCGGCCAGCCAGTGTGGCGGAGGACAACAGCACGGCTCCTCCAGAGACAAGCCAGCCAGTGTGGCGGACGACGGCAACAGGCTGAGTCCGCAGGCGGACCTGCCACCTGCCAGCCACACCCATTCCAGCAGTGCCGACGATTTGGCTATGGCTGATGGTGCCGGTGCACAATCAAGTCGCCCTGGCCACCATGGACCCCGGCAACCTGCTGTGTTTGATCCGCTTATCTGGACTGAGGTTTCCTGCGACACCTGCCGCAAGCAATGTGGGCATTACAAGTTTCATCCAGCGCCAGGGGGCCGAGACAAGCCAACCTGGATCATGAGGTGCTACGACTGGGAGAAAGGCGGGCAAATCATAATGACCATTCTTTGTGTGTGTGTGTGCGTAATAATAGTCTTGAAGTCTTAGTTCTGTGCTGTGGTGGCGCTCTGCCAGGCGAGTGGCCATCAAAAGGCCAATTGAGGAGGACAAGCACTATAATGACTGAGCTACAGGTTAAGGACTGGATCCAGTCTTCCAAAACATGTGGCTGTAGACAGAAGGCATAATTCTTTGCTCGTTTGCGAGTTGCGCACGACTTGATAAAATAGCGAGAACCTCTGGTGTGCTGAGTGCAAAGTATCTCATCATGTCATTGGCCTGCTTGCACTTGTGTACGGGAATTGCTTGTGGCAAAACAAGTTGTGGCGGTTCGGTTCAAGTGCTGTCAGTTGAAAGCGCAGATTCAAGTGCTTCCCACTTTTGCTAAACTCGCAATGTCGCTGCTGGGCTTAATAATGATTGTATGCATTAGGTGTTGCTGTCATCAATTTAGGCAAAGTGATGGTGCGGGGTTCGGGCGCACACTATCTAAGGCAGAAGCTATGGAAATGTGAGGATGCTGGTAGTTTTGCTACTATACTTATTGAGTCTGCGTCGCCGTGCACAAACAACATGGCCAATGACACTGCCATTGATGATGAGGAACACCAGGAGGCCACATGCCAGGAGGGCACCTTGAGTGGACCCCAAAATGTGATTCCCACAAAAAAAAGACCACGCTCTTCGACTCCAGACACGGGAGATCTGCGCCCAGTGGTGCTTCAAGAAGTGCTTGCTGACCAGATGCAGATGCCCTTACCAACTGCCGATCGCAAGTTCAAGTTCATCGAAGGTGACTGGTTTGTTCGGATGCCCGTGAGCTACAGCACATCGATGCATAAAAAGGTGTGGTTTTTTACTGCCAGGGCTGGAACTATTACTTTGGCTGCGCGAGATCGTGTTCTTTGGTGCACTGCGTGCGGCTTAGCGCACCATTGTGGCCCTCAGTGTTCATGTGCCTGTCACAAGCTTGCTCGTGCATATTCAATGCGTCATGGCCTCGTGCTGGATTGATCTTCAGCCAATAATAGACAAGCAGTGTGTTGCTCCAGTACAGAGCGGAGCTGCAACTTTTAACTGATGGGCGAACTGCTTGACTCGACTGTGTGCGACTTTGGAAAACAGCAACAGGGCTGCGCAAGTGAGTTTAGATGCGTGAGTGCGGAAGCTCACTTGAGGCCCAGCAGTCAATGGAACAAGAGGAAGAAACAAGTTGTCGCTCTATAAATATCCTGACTTCATTTGAGTTTATGGCAACAGCCGTGCGCGCACATGCCATCATGAATGACATGAACCATGAGCCATGTTCAGGCTGCAAACATTCCAGTCATGCTTGAGATGCGGTTTTGCGGCTCAAGCCTGTCAGTAGCAGTTGACTCAACGTGCTTGATTGAGATTTTGTGAACCATTGACATCTGAAGCCTCATGTCAACTGGCTTGCCTGCTGATAAGAAGCGTCGGACAGTGACATATTCTCCTGCAAGTCAGACAGTGTGTCACACTGAATCTTCAGAATCAGAAGTTGAAGCCAGTGCGACAGTGTGTCTGAGTCAAATCGAACGTCCTCAGCCTGACTGGACTGACGCTCAGCCACGGGACTGGGGGAAGAACATGACCATGGTAAGGCCCAGTGCATGCATTTGCTTTCTGATGGCAGGGTTGCGTGCTATAGGTTGATCTGGAACTGTGCATGTACAGGATGAAGAAGATCAGCTCATTAATGATGGCTGCAAGGCCACACGCGCGATTCAACTTGCCAAGGCACACAACACATATGCCCTGCGTCGCTCCAGGCTGAAGGGCCAGCTGATGATCAGGAAGACCATGCGCTTGCCTTTGTCAACAAGAAGTCGATTTTGCATTGCTGACACATTCTTGATGTTTCCAGGTTGGCGGAACACGAAGAGGTGAGGTGTGTGCAAGAGCTCATGCCAATGATGCAGGTTGTGCAATGATGCATCCATGTGTGGACACTGCGCAGGAGTCAGTGGAGCCGGTGGAACTCAAGGACTCCCATATGCCCCAACCACACATGCTGCAGCGTGCCTTGATTTGTGGGAGAGGATGGCAAATGGGTGGCCACTGGTGCTGAGGAGGCGCCTTGATCAATCCATTGCTTGTTTAGCTTTCATCAATCACTGCATTGCAGGCAGAGCAGACTGGATCCAGTGGGGATAAGGCCAAGGCCCCAGCTTGAGGTTGACAAGCCTCAATGAATTATTGGTGTAAAGGTGCTGGACAACAAGCAGGGCAAATGCGTGGCCCATGAGAAGGAGAAGGCCATTGTTTGAACACATGTGCGAACACTGACACTGACCCACACAGTGCGGATCCTGCAAACTGCTATGTGACCACATCTTAATGCGAGTGGCAGGCCAAATCAAAAAAAGCGCTTAAGTCTGCCACAGTGCAGGGCAAGAAGGGAAAGGCAGGATGTTGGAGTGCCAAATTTGTGCTTACTGCGCTCATCACCTTGACCTTGCCAGGGTGTCGAGTCCAATTTGGACCAGGATGCACCCGATGATGAGGCTGATAAGGCGCATTGTTTCTGAGTGCCTTAGTGTGCCCAATATGTGTGATGATTGGCTCAGGATGAAGGAGGCAAGAAATCGAAGAAACCTCGTAAGGCTTGGGATCATGCATGTGTGCAGAAGTGTTTTTGCACAGCATGCAGAGGAGCCAGCTGGTCCCATGTGGACTGCGTACAATGAGTTCTGCAGGACTGTGCACTCAGCACTTTGTGAATGTGTGGCGCTATACACAATGATGGGCATGCCACACAAGTCTTGTCCAGGAAGGCGAAGGATGATTACCAGATCAGCCGGATTGTTCACTCCTTAGGCTCACAAGCTACTTTGACACGCATGCGCATGGCCATCTTTGTGGCTTCTCAGGATGCTGCGCGTGCGTGGAAGAACTCCTGTGTGCGTCTGGTTGCATCTAGTTGCTGCTGGAATTCAGCCTGTGCCCACAAGTGATAATAGTGCTGGCCACTCAGGTTCTACTTAAAGTGGTTTTATGTGCCTGAGCTCAAGTGCAATGATGCTAGGAGTATCCTTGATACACTTTCGGAGTCGGAGCGCAAACGCCGACGATACTGATATGGGAACTGTACATATGCTGCTGCATTGCATGTTGGAACTGTGAATGTGTGGTCACTGAGCTGACCATGGTGCGATGCAGGAATCACTGAATGTCAAAAGTGTAACATGTGCGTGTGCGATGTCACTTGAGTCATACTGCACTGTTTGCGCCCTGGATGTGTTTGCTGCACTAATGCATGTTGTGCGATGCGGGTTGATGTGCAGTGGGCCAAGCGCTTGACCCAGTTGGCCACGTTGCGTGCACTGCATCACAACTGCCCCGAATCAAACAAGTGCGCATGATCACAAACATCTTGGGCCTGTGTGCCTGCTGATCCCCATGCCACCCAGCCAATGGCAGCCCGTGGGCCCATTCCCACTTGTTGACTCCTTGCTGAAATGCCATGTGAAGCTTCACTGCATCATATCATGACACTTTGAGTGGGTGATTGTTGCACATGCGTTTGTGCGTGGCGTGTGTGTGCGCGGTTCAAGCAGCTGAGGCCCCGATCTTTAGTGGTGATCCTCCATTTGCTCTGCTATGTGCACTGCATTGATGATGTATACAATGATCTGGATGTGGTGGAATTATTTTCAGGCCGTGGCAACTTCTCACATGAGGCTAGGGGTCGGTTTCTTGCAGTTCGTAGTTTTGACCGCGACTCTGGGTGTGGCCTTGATAAGTGGCTTCCTGCCTCTTAGCTGACACAATTTTTGCAGACATCACCGACTTAAGTCGATTGTTACATTCATGTTTAGCTTGCGTGGATGCAACTCAGGCTGGCAGTGGTTCTGGTCAGAAGACTCCGCAGAAGAGGATTTTTGCTACTTGCGCCTCCTTGTGGCCTGGCCCTGCATTTGTGCAGATTGTTGCGTGTGAATGATGGTGATGTGCATAATCATGATGGTCTTTCAGGTTCGTCTTTTACTTTCAGCAATATGGGGACCAGCCGCCGGAGCTTCTTGTGTCCTGGAGGACTCCAATCCGAGCCCACAGTGCGTGTTGCCAACTTGGTGGCTGCGCGATCCATAGTGCTGGCTTTGCTTGCCAATGCTATGGACATTTGGACAGTTTTAGAACAACCAGCGCACCAGCCATGGAGCGGCTTGATATCTTCCAGCGCTATCTGTCAGTGGTAGATGTGTACAGGGCTCGCTTAGCTCAGGCCGCGTTTGGTGCCATGAAACTGAAACCAACCTGGCTCTACAGCAACCACATGGCCTTTGGCTGGATGGCTGGTGTGGATCTGACAGATGATGCAACGAGCCGCATCCACCAAACTGGATCTCTCATGAGTTCGAAGCATGATGCCCCTTGGCTATGGCTTGCGTGTGTGTGTGTGTGTGCACGGGTGTGTCATATGCTCACACAGCATGTGTGTGTCCTTGTACTAGGAGGGTGGGCGCCTTCGGCTCACTGGCATCCCTGACAACTCAAGTCAAGCCAGCCACTTGCTTACTGTTGCGCTGCTGGGTGTGCAGTACACGAGTTGCACTGTGTTGATCCAGATGTGGTCATTGAAGGTTGTTGGTGACTGCATATCTCACCTTCACCCTTTTGTATGGGGTGTTGTAGTCCCATGGCCCAGGTCATATCCAGTTGAATTTGCAAATGCTCTCCTTGACAGCTGGCAGCAGGATTGCTGCAAGGACTCAGCAAGAAAAGCAGCGCAAAGCCTGTAGAGCTTTTTGACTGGTGTGCGGGTGTCAGGACTGCGCAGGGTGTAGAACTGCCTGTGAGCCTATGTTTGCGTGGCGGTCGTCACCTGGCTACAGCGAGGACATGGCTTTAACACCAGCTGTGTTTGCCCTGCTTGGACATCTTGCCTTGTAGGATGATGAAATCCGCAAGCTTTTCAGTGGCCGCATTGACTGGCTTGAGGGCACAGCGTCTTGTCACACACATTGTGTGCGATGATGCGCGCGCTGGATGAGCACTTGCTGCAGACCATGCAGCTTACTGATGAGCGTGCACGAACTCGTGATCGCACGCGCCTTTGTCTAAATAAGGGATAAATGCTGTGACAGTTGTGCGTTCCTGCAAGGTCCATCTTGGCGTCACCTCTGGCTTCAGTGGCCTCCCCAGCCGTGGAGCCAACCGCACCGGCGGATTCGGACCACTTGGATCGACAGGAAACCTTGCGTTTGGACAGCCTGCTGGTGCATGGCGCTTCCTTCGAAGACACATCGCAGGAGGGCCAGTTCTTCCAGGCCAGGTGTTGTTTGTTTATCATGGAGAGGCCCTTGCGCCAGCTGATTCAGGTGCTGCCTCGGACCGTGCTCGATGCCACTCTGCGTCCGAGCTGGAAACGGGCTTGCAGGCATTGGCTTCGCAGCAGGGTGGTGCACCGGTGCGCCCCGAGAGCCTCATCTGTGAATTTAATTTGTAGTTTGTGCATTGCGTTTGATGCCAGATTAGCCTCATGTCCTAGGAGTACTGCGGTAGCAAACAGCCGTGCAGCTTCATCACCTTCCAGTGCACCACTTTCCCTTGGCAACCCTCGGTGAAGCGACCCGCACCTTCCAAGGCGCGTTGTTTGGTTGTCTGTTTGGCGCAGGTGTGTGTGACCTGTGTCTGCAGGACCCAGAGCTGGTGCCTTTGTCGCCACAGTCAAAAGCGAAGTGCGCGAGATACTGGGGGAGTCTCACATCCTGCCCCACATCATCGCCCGCGCGGGCATCATGCTGCAGCGCAGCCAGAGTTGCCGGCGGCAGCACCACTACCCTCCCAGCAGCAGCCAGCACAGGTTGCTCCAGCGCAGCCAGATTGCTTGCAGCAGCAGCAGGCTCCATTGCATCCAGAACCCTTGCAGCAGCCAGTGCCGGTTGCACCCAAGCCCTTGCAGCAGCCAATGCTGCCAGCGCAGCCCTCCCAACAGCCAGCGCAGGTTGCTCAGCCAGAGTTGCTAGCTGCCCCCTCCCAACAGATTGCTTTTGCAGCGCAGCAAGCGGTGCAGCCAATTGCCCCATCCCAGCAGACAACGCATGTTGTGCCAGAGTTGGCCTTGCAGCAAGCAGATGCACCGATGGTTTTGCCTTCCCATCAGCCAACACAGGTTGAAGCGCAGCCCCAGCCCACGCAGGTTGCTTTGCCAATTGCCCCATCCCAGCAGACAATGGTTGAGCTGGCCGTTGCTACCCCTCACCAGCAGCCATTGCATCCGTTGCCCTCCCAGCAGCCAGCAGTCAAGGCAGAACCCTGCCCCAGCCCCGCCAGTGCAGTTGGCTCCAGATTTGTCCTCGCAGGCAACTGCCTCGACAAGCTTGGCTCTGCAGTCAACAGGATTGCCTGCCCAACAGACAATTGCCCCAGGCAGCACACCCATGGTGCAGCAGCAAGCACCATCGCCCGCTACTGGGCAATTGATGTTTTTGTTTACTCAGAGTCTTTGCATGATGTGTTTGTTTTGAACTGCGTTGGTTGCAGTTCAGGCGTGGTGGAGATGAAGGGCTGGCAGCTTTCCAGAAGTATGTGCTGGCGGAAGGTGGGTGTTTCTAAATTGTACTTCAAAAGTGCACTGTTTCTCTGTAGGAGACCCATTGGCAGTGGAGACCGTGCTGCGGTTTCGCAAGATGCAGCAAGTCTCTGACACGGACAGAGGCCTTTCTAATAAGTGTGTGAGTACATTCGTGCTAACTGAGTGTGTCAGGTCACTACATCGTGTGGGACGCGGTGGTGTCGAAGCACAGCGGCAACACCTGCGCAGCAGGGCCGAAACGTTCCTCTGGTACTCTGAGTCAGGTGGTCACGAAAAGGATCGATGAAGTAGCGGCAGAGTTGGGTGCTGACCCAGGTACGGCCATGGCACTGATGGGCCACTTCGGGGCGCACGCTGTGGCAAGTCAGAGCGCGGGTGCACCCTTGCGTGTTTTGGACCCACCAGGCAGCACTCCAAAGCCGAAGGCAGAAGCGAAGAAGAAGCAGCATAAGGAGAAGCAAGCTGGCTCGGAGATGGAACTCCACTTGCCTGAGAATGGAGAGCTGGCCTTGTTTATGCCGGCCTGGATCCAGAGTGCAACCGCTGCGCAAGGGCAATGTGCTCAGCTAGTGGCACAGCTGCTTGGCTTTTGACTTTTGCGTGGTGTGTGTGTGGCTGCTGATTGAATGGCTTGGACATGCGGGTTGAGCCCATGGATTATTTGAATGTGCGGCTGTGTGTACTTCAGGCTTGAGCAATTTGAATCGCAAGAAGCCTTGGCGCAGCTGATCAGCACAGCTGGTGATGGGCTTGCCCGAATGCGCCGTGAACTTCTGAGCTTGTCCGACCCAAGCCCTGCAGATGCGCAGGCAGTGTTGCATCGTGGGTCCGGGTTTGTTGAAGGCTATAAGAAGCACACCCGCACCGCCCAGACACTAATTGCTGCTGCCAAACCAAAGGGTAAGGCGCATCCAAAGGCAAAGGGCGCCAATAAGTGAGGTCATTGGCATGGCTGGGTGATATGGTGCCAGTAAATGATTTCGAATCAATTGAGATGTTGACTGAGCACTCTCAAGAACATTCAAGAACTACCAGCTTTGCCAGGCCTCGTCATGGGCTCTTGTAGGCGTGCTTGCTATGATCCAAGCTAGGGGCGGCTTCAATATGTGAAGATCACATTGCAGCTACACACACATGTGTGTGCGCTGGATGCACTGAGTATGCAACCTTGCAACATCAAAGTGTGCCTTTGTTTGCAACTCCAGGCTTGGTCCAGTGCACTGGATGTGGGGGTTGTGTGTATGCTTGCAGTGAAGCCTTCGATCGACGTTCACTGATGTGTGAGATGAAAAGCTAGTGTGTGCGTGTTGTTTCAGGATCAATTGCATATGCTTGAACAGTGAGTCAACCGTTGCGTGTGTTGCCTCACCTTAAGTTCACACCTTGCCGATTTGAGAGTGGATCAAAGCTTGTGAATGGTGCATTGGAGATCACATCACACACACACCCATGCGAGCACTGTGTTTTGCAAGGGCCAAGATAGGTGCAGATAAATGTGAGCTGTGTGCATGACTGACTTCCCTGCGTGTCTTCATGCGCAGCCATGTGGAAACGCTTGCAGAAGATCAACAACCACGCTGTATGCAAACCGCAGCCCAAAAGAAAAATGACATTGGGCGAAAGCCCGATCATGCAGCTGGCAGCTTCCCAGGTTGGACGTGGCAAATCTGCTAAGCTGGTGAAGGATATGGCTGAGGCTTGTGTGAGAGAATGCGGCGCAGATGCTGTCACCACCAGCAACTATTCCTGCGTGCAACCTTTTGTAATATGCGCAGTGTTTTCCTTGGATCATCATTCATGAGAGTTTTGTTTTGAAGGAAGCCCACAAAGAAACCCATCTTTCGTGAGACCCCCTTAGCAAATTGCATTCCATAGCACGTTTCTTAGGCGCAATTCACTCAGACTCCTTTTTGGAAGTTGGTTTGAATTAGTGGAGACATGTGATTCCTTGTCATTTTTGAACTTTGCAGAGGCGCTCGCTGGGCTGCCAGTCTGCGGGATGTTGGACGGTGTGAGCAAGCTATCCACATGGCCACTCAAAAAGGAGGTGATGCAACTTGGTGAATTTAAGTATGTGCTGTGTACACGTGTGTACATTATTGCCATGCTTGCATGCGGTGAACCTTAAGTTGGTTCTGCACCTATGTGTGCTGCATCGTGTGAGGATCGTGCAATTAAATGCCCGCTCACAACCATCGTCCTTCCATTGGTTGACCCATATGAGAAGAGGCGACCGGGGCAATCTGCAAAAGCCAAGAACAATAAGAGAAAGAGTAAAAGAAAGATGAAGAAGAAATGGAACGCACCTCCTGCTGTGGTGTATCGTGAGTGGCCCGTGTACAGCCCTCTCAACATGATGAAGGGCATGACGTCAGCGGGGTGCTTCAGTTTGGTGAGCATTGGTGGTGTTTCCGCAGTGGAATTTGCATGAGTCAATTCACGATTCAGTTTTGTGGCTCCTTAAGGACAGGGGACATTGACTGGCTGGACTTCTGGGAAAAAGCAAAGACAGAGCCATGGGGTGCGTTGCTTGCTTGCACAGTGGCATGATCAATTTGGAACACGTGTGCTTTGACAACTGAGGCAGCGCCCTGTGCAGGCCCTGGCAGAAAGCCACCGTGCCCGAAGCTGCGCCATTTCTTTTCATGGTGATGAAGGCGAAGGGAAGCGAAGGAAAAACCTTATGGTCCTGAGCTGGTCAGGCCTGGTGGCTCTATACATGTTTTGTGCGAATGGATGCATCTTGCCAGGCATGGGCGTTCATGATGTGGCATGGAGGAACAAGTTTCCCTTTGCAGCACCTTGGTCTTGAACATATGTTTAGTTGTATAATTTAATGCTTTGCAATGTAGTGCACCGCCACATAGTGCGCCGCCACAGTGTGTCAATTCACTGTTTCAGGTTGTCCCAGCACGCTGTTATGTGTACGACATGCACGGGACTAACGTCACGCTGCAAACGCTGCAGACTCACTGGGTTCGCATGCTGAGCACGCTGCAAGATCCATTGCCCGAACTGGACGAGTGGCGAATTTATCAGGTGATGGGAAAGGGAGATGCGAAGTTTAAAAAGGAATGGTGCATGGAGACACGCAACTACACGCACCACGCAGGAGCCCATGCGCATGGCCTGATCTGCAGGAGGTGCTGGACTGGGCGCCCAGATCGCAGTTTTCTGGATGTGTGGGAGCTGCGGTTCAATGCGCCTGACGAAGTAGCAGAAGCATCAGCTTGTTGCCACCTGGCGCTATGTCAGAACTTGCTGTCCTGTATGTCAGAATTGCTGTCATGTTAGTGAATTGCGCGGCAAACCTCTTTGTGTTTCAGGCTTTGGCTCAGACATCGCGCGCCTGGGCTGCTATGCGATGCTGGTTTCATGCACATCACGTAACCAGGTTTGGATCCAAGCGCTCTCTTAATTGGGCTCCCTTGCTTGACAACATGATGAATTCTGTTCTGCAGAGGCTTTGGTCTCTAGCTGGGTGGCACAGCTCTATGGAGTACGTGGACATCTTGCACACTGTTTGGCTTGGCACTGGACATGATGCAGTTGGAAGCTTGTTGTTGGAAGCAGTGGAACATCATGAAAGCTTCTTGGAGGTGGGCGATCACTGGAATGAGCGATTGGAGAAGATTGTGATGATGGCGCGGTCCTGGTGTCGTCAACGTCATCTGGACCCATCTAGTTTGGAGGAGTTGAGTGGCCTGGCGCGCGGGGGGGCGCTGTTCATTTGTGTGCCAGCCATTGCGCTTGTCGTCACGGTTGGCCCAAGGTCTGGAGAAGTTGCACGTCGAGGCACTTGCGTACGACTTTCCTTTGGGTTATGGCAAGGCTTATGCAAATCGCCTGATGAAACTTGGCTTGTGCAATGATGTGTGCTTGAGCTGTAATTTTGTACAAGCGCCTGCCCTAGATGGAGCTGAACATACGTTAACACTGAAGCTGAGGATCAGCTTCCTGGCGTCCTTTCTTGCTGTGGCCTGCCCGCGTTTTGTTGGGCGTGCGTGAATTCTCATTGCGTGTGTGCTCACTGGATCGTCGCACTGCGAGGAATCCAACACAGACGAGCTGCACGTGCCTGCTGCACTGGCGTGGTCATTGAATGAGTGGGCGCACCACCTTGACACCTGTCCGATGTGGCTCACTGTGCCACAGAAGCAGCGATCCACAGAGTGGCTTGGCATATATTTGCGCGCCCTTCTTCAGGTGTACATGCGTGGCAGTTTCAAGAAACCTTGCTTTGACCAAGGCTTGGGAAACTGTATTGTCAGCTCTATGTGTACTTGGCCCGTGAGGCCGTGAGCCAGATCAGGCCGCGATGGAAAGTGCGACCAAAGTTTCACTCTTTTCTGTGTGAGACCATCCTTCGAGAGGGTCTCCTGAACCCAAGAGCCTCCAGCTGCTGGGGCGAGGAGGACAATGTGGGGCAGCATTGTGCTGTGGCCAAGGGGTCACTTCATGGCGCAACACTCCCGAAGAGAGTGCTGCAAAGGTGGCTTCTTCGCCTGAACTCTCACTTGGTGGCGCGCAGTGGGTAAAACAATCCTGGGCTTGCTGGTTTGAATCGTGCATCGATCAGTTTTTCAGGAATTGAATGCTCAGCTGGGAGCTTCTGAAACATTTGATTTTTGCGTTGCACGTTTGGCATTTGCGTCCGTGTGTGTGTGATGCGTACGTATTTATAGACTATAGACCCATACATTTTTATTTTACAAGGTACTGCGCCCCAACTATGATTTTGAGGTTGATGAGATGATGTTGAAGGACAATTGTACTATATAGCCCGTCATTTCTAGATGGTCCTGAAAACGACACCCCTGGATGCAATTTTTCTTAGGTGCAACTTATTCATATGAGTTTGTTAGCGCACTTTTTGAGATTGGAGGAAACTTAAGAAGCCATGGGGGCCCTGCGCACAAACACACGTACACACACACACACCTGCACCCACGCACACACGCCATGTAAACTCCATGATTTGGATCGGCGTTTGTCTTCCGATCGACACGGGCCGCCTCCGTTGCGGTCGCAGCAGTTTCCGATGGGCTTGCCATCGCTTTCAGGAGCCAATTTACAGCGGTCTGCAAATGCCATTTATTTGCAGCTCGCAGCATGCCCGAATAAGACCCCAGGCGTCATGCCAGTGGTCGGCGCGTTCACCGTCCGTTGCAGAACAGTTGCAATTCAGAAAAAGGCGCAAAGTTGGACAAAAGCGCAGTCAGCCTGTCACGCGTTCCCCACGCTGACAGACATGAAAATCATAAAAGGCTGCACGGGCAGAGAGTTCCACGAATGCGTCAATTTCTCACATGTAACTGCGGGTAGGGTTTTCGATGGCCCACCAGATGCCCAGTGTCGAGCCACGAGCGGAAACCGACGGGATCAGCTTCGCCACCGCGGCGTACCCACGTTTGCTGTGTCAACGCATGTGCGATTTGATCATTCATCAGGCACGTAGCGCTCATTTCTGAATAACAATCAGTGCAGACAGTGATTGCCGCAGATGTGCCACAGCTGAATGACAAACAATGCTTACGCGCTGCATTTTCACGGAGTTCCGCAAGGCGCCAAGCGCCTAAGGTCTCACCAAGCCCCCAGTTTGGGGTAGAAGACTCACAAGGGGGTTCACAGGAGCCATTGGTGAGTGCAACAAATCACGAGATCGACAAGCGCAAGGGTGCTGCTGATGCCAAGAACGTCAAATATGTTTTCGGTATTTTTCGTGACAAACAGAATTCGTTACGGAAGCAAGGAGCTGATACATCCCTTTGACGAATACAGAGCCGTCCCGCATTGTGTTCGAGTTCTACTCCAAAGTGTTCTTACGCGGGGGCCTTTGTGGGTGGCAAAGAAACGGCTACACACTTTGCAACGTTGGAAGAGCTTGGCTAGGGATTTAGAGCACAAGGAGCCTAGCTGAAGGAAGGGATGGCGTTCGGAGCTCCGAGAAGGTTTTCGCATTGTCGGCATGGTCAACTCGACTGGTGTGATGTCAAGCCGAGGATCTTGTCAGAAAACGAGCTGATGCAGAACTCGGTTTTTACGAGGCCGGCGCTACTGGGGAAGCTCAAAGCGACCACTTGCGATGAGGGAGGAACACCGGGGGCTGTCGAGACAGGAGACAGCAAATGCAGGCTGGTTGTTGGGGCCTTTCACTCTGGAAGAGTTGGATGCGCGGTGGCCTGATGGTTGGTTGCCGGTCCGCCGCTTCGGTCTCAACAAGCAAGGCTCCAAGCTCAGAGCACTTGATGACTTCCAAGGCGAGCGTGAATCTTGCCTTCGGATGCGCTGAAAAGGTGGACTTGGGAGCCTTGGAAATGCTTGTTGGAATGTTGATGATCGCCAGACGTGCGGCCGACTCACCGGAGCATTTTGAGATTTCCCTTGCTTCTGGCCAAACGCTGAGACGGATCTGAGGGCTGTTTGTAATGGAAACAAAAGACTTGTACATTTATCAGGTGCGCAAGTGGATGCATTGGGCGTTTTGATGGAGCGTTTGCAGAATGGTGTCCCGGTGCATCTCACTTACCAAAGAACCGCCACTCCTGGTCTTTACGGATGGCGCTTGCGAAGGCGGTACTGACGGCGACCCGTTTTGTGCTAGTGTCGGGGGAGTGCTACCGGAGCCTGAAAAGCGACCCCAATTCTTCTCGGGAGCACTCCCATCATCGCGCTCAAACTGCAAGAAGCGCTCTCCAAGGTGGCTCACGCGAATTCCCCCTGATGAGCGCATCGAGAACTGCCATGTTGTCCACAAAGAAAATAACCCTACGGTTGTTGATACGCTCGCTCCACACCGCTCTCGCCAGGATCGCGGCATAGAGCTCGACCTGACCGATCCAGTGTTTCTTCCCTGCATCAGTCCACAAATTCCGTGGTTCTGCCGTGTGCCGTCAATTTCAAATGTATCTGATGGACCCTCAAGGGGTCAATTCCAATCCATGGAAGTCTGGCAAGCGGTCGGGATCCGGCCTGAGTGCCTGATCACGCACGACAAGCTTCGCAGCATAGGTGTGTGAGCACGGTGAAAGGGGGGAAAAGTCCTGCTCCACACACAGACCATGATTGCATGGTGTGAGGTCAGGAGGGCACGTGCCGCTGACCCCCGTTTCGCCTTGGAGAAAGGAAGTGCTGCGCTTTCGGACGGTCAGACCATTTATAGAAATGATGTCCAGATACATCAGATTGGTAGATGTCATGCTCAGACATTTGATGCTGTTCCTCCCGCCGCCCATCTCGCAACCCCGCCTGTGTGTTGTAAGCTAGTGCTCATGCGCTAGCATGATAACGTTTTACAACATCGCTGGCGCGCATTTTCCAGATGTGGAAAATGGTTGCTTTAAAGAGATGGGTGTTTTACGAGGAAACACTCTCAGTTTAGGGAGCTTGAGTGTCTCGTGAACTGGTGTCATGGCAACCTCGTCTGCTCATGTTACGGAACACGTGTTCTTGCAACATTTGCATTCAAGTGGGTGGGTGTGGAGGGTTTTTCCCCATTTGCCAAATTTTTAATGTGCCTCCCTTGGGGGAAAAGTCCTGCTCCACACACAGACCATGATTGCATGGTGTGAGGTCAGGAGGGCACGTGCCGCTAACCCCCGTTTCGCCTTGGAGAAAAGAAGTGCTGCGCTTTCGAATGCGGTCAGACCATTTATAGGGTTTCAGAAACAAATGATGTCCAGAGGCATCAGATTGGTAGATGTCATGCTCAGACATTTGATGCTGTTCCTCCCGCCGCCCATCTCGCAACCCCGCCTGTGTGTTGTAAGGGGTATTTGTGCAGGCGCAAGGGGGTGCAGGGCAAAATGGATAGACACGCATTGTCATCCCTCCTGCATCCTCGAGCCTGGACTTCTGAGCGACGCCTCATAAAAAGGAGCAGAACGATTGGGTCGGTCGGGTTTTGGGTTTTTCGTTTTTTTGCTTGTCCCCTCTTGGCTTGAAGCAGTGAAAAAGATTCTAACGTAACTTTGTAGTGCAACTCTACTACTCGAATTACATTTTTGCAAGATAAACAAATTTGTTTGCGTAGTTGATTTGATTGCGAGCCCCATTGGCTCATCCCGAAACATATTATGATTATTTATTTTCTTGGGTTTGCGCAAAGTGATGTGCATTCGGGTTTGTGGGCTCTGTCTTGTGTTTGTTTGTTGGGTGCCCTTGCTTTGTGGGCTTCACCGGCGTCTGTTGTGCCGCCTGTGGTTTGTGTCAAAAAAACATCCCCGGATGGATTAGCGACATAGTTTGCAACCCAGCAAAGAATAATAGGAGTGGCAACCTCTTGAGAATCCGTGGCCTGATGCATTGACATCTCTCTTTGCGTGTTTGTGCAAAGGCTTATTTGGCTTGCGCGCCGTCCTCTCCTCAACTGCAGCTTTTCATTTTGTTGTCAGTTCTCGCATTGAAGCTTGCAAGCAGGACAGGCCTTGCAATGTTTAGAAGTGCACTTCATAAAGAGCGTTTGTTGCTAGAAACAAATCTGCCCTGCAAATGAAACCACCAAAGCCCCGGTATGCCGCAGAACGCTGCAGACATGTGACCTACCTACGTAGATCAACTCAGCATTTGCTCCTCCAATGGCATACATAGTGCGATTCCAGTTCCGCTTCCGTTCGCAATGAGCGAGCACGCGAAGATCAATCCTGGTCCGTTCATTGAGTACCTGAACAACGTCTGTCCAGCCCTCCTGGGAGCTTCTAAGGACTCAGCAAATTGGTTGCCAATCTGCCTTATTGCCCCCCCTTTTGTTGCAGGATGAGATTTCCAAGCACTTTGCCAGCCTGGAAATGATGAACAAGGTACGCCACTTCATCGGCGACGATCAGGATTGCCAATTAGCATGATCGGCATTCTGTGAGTCTTTTCAAACAGTTTTGTCGCCGCATTTTTCGAGCGCAGGACACTACATTCTTTATCGCTCGAGAGTTGGTTTCGAGCTCAGGGTTGTAGGTATGAAGAGACTTGTTTGTAGGTTTTGAACAGCATCAACGGAATGGTGTGAATCATGGCATACCAGTTGGTTCAGATTACATGAGGAGCCTTGCTTGTCTGAAAACCATTGTCCTGATGGATTAGGTTTTTTTCATCACAACGTGGTAGCATTATTGCAAGGCAACGGTGCGTGGCAAACATGCTTTGCAGCTCGACAAAGGTGGAGAGAGAAGACAAGAAGGAGGACAAGAGCGAGGCCTCACGAGTAGGGGTCTGGTGACCCGGGCGAAGCGATCATGGGACAGGAGAAAGACTACAAGGAGTACAATATCACCACTGAAAATGAAATTGCGTTCTGCAGACAAGCTTCCGCGTGTGGCTTATGCATTGGCATTGAACTCTTGCGTGGGCTTGCACTTGAGGCTGTGGCAATCCTGAAGCGGAGTCCGGCCACCTTTCGATCTGCCTATGAGGGCACACTGGATGAAGGTGAACTTCGTGCCGCTCTAGACTTGGCTGTTTTGGCCTTCCCATGAATCAGGAGTGCCGGCAACAGGCAACTTCTCTGCATACTTGCAGCGCCATGGTTGCACGTGAGAGAAGCTTGGTCGCCGCCACGAAGCTAAAGCA
Organism: Effrenium voratum; assembly: GCA_963377175.1. Taxonomy (NCBI): domain Eukaryota; class Dinophyceae; order Suessiales; family Symbiodiniaceae; genus Effrenium; species Effrenium voratum. The sequence goes on along the minus strand of CAUJNA010000051.1, from coordinate 306,440 downwards.
TCTTAGGCTGATAAGTATGGGCGCGGAGTCAGAGCAACTTGCTTAGACCTTCAGACAGATGTTCCGATGTTCCAGCATTGACACTGGCAACGAGGTGGTCACCCTTCGAAGTGGTGCATCTCTATTTGCAGAACGCTTTTGTCCCCCTATTCAACGCCTTTGCCAAGCAGTTGGGCCCTCACAGCCCCCTGACTGTGCATCAGCATGACACAGCTAGGTCAGAAGGTGCCAGCAAGAACGTGGGCGAGGACGATCGAGACGAGCAAAAGGCCGTGAAAGCAGAGCCCGAATGGGGCAACATATGCAAGTAATTGGTGCATTGCCCCATTGCCCCCTCTCAGCGCTCTTGATTTTTGTTTCGTTTTGTTCTTGCAAGGTCGGAGTACCCAATGTTCAGCGCAAGATCATGGATCTTAGCATGGCGCTGATGCGAAGCTCTCGGACACACAGAGCTGATAAAGCATCAGTAGATGTGATGATTGAGGCAGTGCCAACAGAACGTAGATATTGAAAATATCTCATTGCCGCTGGATCCTGAAATTGCGGAGGCTGTTTTTTGTTGTTGTTTTTTTTGCCTCGAAGCCGCCTGCAATGCTGCTGCTCACTGCCAGGCATTTGAGAAGGCAAAAGCAGAAGGCAGACAGCTGACTGTGGATGACTTTAAGGAGCTCGAAATGGCATGGACATTTTCAGAATTGGCCAGTTTGCTCGGATGTGTTTGTTTTCAAGTCTGAGATTTGGCTAGGACCGCATGAATGACTCCATTTTCCAGAACCAGTTGCAGAGCATGCCTGACATGTGCATTGAGCCGGTGAGATGACAGGGAGCTGTACAGCTGCAGTGCTGTTGGCCAGGTGGCGTCAACAAGTGGAGCAAGGAACACCCCATTGCACCACGACCGATTTCTTGCGAACAGTTTCCGCTTAGGAGATCCAGCGAGTGGCTAAGATGCAACGGGACTCTTCCACGGGAAGCACGATGCAAGAGATTAACTTTTGGCTGGGCATGGACAAGGCAGACAATCCAAACCAGAAGTTTAGTCAAAAGTCAAAGATATTCGTTCATTTGATTACATGGTTCCTTACAGGTTGCATAAACTCATTCAGACTCATTTGTTTCATTTCATTCCATTTGGTAAAGTCTATGTGCTTTGCAGGTCCTGAACGATGCGCAGCAGCAGCTCCAAACCCCAGAGATCCAGCTGACGCTCAACTTGCTTCGGGCCAGCCGACGTTCGCTCACCTTTTGTCACGCGCTTTGAATTTGTTTTGTTTCTTTCGAGTTTTCCTGCTTTTGAATTTTGTTGCTCATCGAACTTCTTTTTAGCCACTTTTGGACATTGCAGCCATCTGGCAGGGGGCGCGCCGCTTTCTTGCCACCATGTGGGCCCCTGAGACATTTGATTCGTGCATTTCTCAGAGTCAGAAGGGCAAGCGAGGTCTTTTGAGGCTGACACGGGCCTCAAACCAGCCATTGAGAAGGTCTCGAACTACCTGAACTTGCTGCTCGTAGCAAGTAACTTCAAGTAACACTTGAATTTGCCAAACTCGAGCTATTTGCAGTGGATGCCCTGCAGGCTTCGCGACTTTCCGATCAACGAGCTACTTGTTGCCAGAGCCTGCAGTCGAATCCGCCTCACCCTTCTTGTTTGCAATGTGCAGGCCACGACAGTCGAGCAGCTGACGCAGGCCTTGAAGTGGGTGCAAGTCCAACTTGTCCAACTTGTCCAACTTGTTCTGCAATGATCTTCGAAGGCTGTGCGAACAATCTTCAACCACATGAAGCGGATCAGAAATGCAGTTCAGTGCGCTGGGTAGCTTGATTTGCCCTCCTGTACTTTGTCTGAAATGTTCAGGTATCCGCTTTGGAGGGCATATCACTTGGTAGAAGCCGTGAGCCGGGACTTGTCGGCCCGTTTCTCAAAAGTGACCTTTGAGTCCGCGCGGGGAGTGAATGGAGTCCGTGGAGTCCGTGCGTTCCTGTAGGATAGACTGCTGAAGATCGTGTCAACACAGAGGCTCATGCAGCAGGCTGGATGAGGGCATGCAGGGGATTCAGCTGAGTCCCCAACTCAAAACATGCTGACCACAGCAAATCTGTCTTGGAGCAGCGACTCAATCTAACACAGCCACTGCAGCTTGTTGTGGTCAGCATGTTCCTTGCTGTTGCAGGATGCGGACATGTTCAGCCAGAACATGTCACAGTGCACTGAGCTGTTCCGCGTGTGGAATGAAGAGGCCTGTTGCAAGGAGCTCTCCTTACTAGTCATCAGTCATTGTCTTGCATTTCCCTGCCAGCTTGGACAATTTCGACAGCTTGCACGTGAACAGCTGAAGAAGCGCTTCTTCCTCAGCGGCCTTCCTGACTACATCGCATTTTGCTTCTTGACTTTCAGGTGGTAACGAGCGGCCAATCGTGAAGATCAATTGAACCATAGCGGCATTTGGCGTTGCGTGCTGTTCTGGTTGAACATACGACTGCCGTCTTTTTGTTTGTTTGTTGTTGTTGACCTCGTTGCCAGCCTTTGTTTCTCGCTTCCAAGTATCGCTGGTCCTATAGCACAGTTGCCAGTGAGATAAAACTGGCATTGATGTGGTCCACCTGGATCACTCTACAGACGACTACCACATATGGGCAACGGTCAACATTCACCATTTGCGAAGGGATTCGGAGCCAAGGCGAGCACGAGCAGCTTCAGGCTGCCTGCAACGTATGAGGCCGTGAGCTTGGCACCCGAGACCGCAGGCCCGGATTGAGGAGCTGCAGAAGTTCCGGAGGCGGTTCCATGAAGCGGTTTTCCCACTGAAGCGTTTTTCCTTGAGTTTTTCCCTCAGTTTTTCCTTCAGTTCCATTTTGGCTCCTCTCTCAACCTCTCGGGTGTCGTCTCCCGGAGGCACCACATGAAGTTGCAGGAAATCATCGAGCGAGTTCTGGTCGGCAAAGAAACGGGTGCCAAGGCAACTCAATGTAAAACATTTGAGATGCATGTGAAACTCAATGTGAAAGCCTTGGCATTGCGCAGGCTTCAGTCGCAGATGCCTATCAACTAGTTGAACAGGCTGGAAATTAAATCGAAGTGACGGAATGAATTTAGTGAAATCCAGGTGGATGTCTTGGATGTGAGCCGACGTGGACAGCAGGCAACGCTTCCAACTCCATGCTTCATTTGCCTTTCTGCCTCTTGCTGCCTTTCTTGCTGCCTTCAAAAGCTCCAGGAGTGGGAAAGTACGAAGCGGAAATATGATGAGCGCCCTGCCCCCAGCGTCCGGCCGTCTGAATTCTGAATTCGGATCGGGTTTCTTCGAGGCATTGACCATGCAGAAAGCGAAATCACTGCGAGGCCATGCGCCAACATTGCGTTGCCAGCATTTGCGCGTGTTCCATTGCGATTGAACGTTTTTGCCAGGCTCCGCGACAAGCTTGGCGCTGCGAAGACCGCCACAGAGCCTTGGCTCAGGCTAGTCACTGCGAGCTGTGGTGGCTATTGGCTCCTTGGAAGCTCGCACATGCAGCTTTCAGAATTCCTATTTATTTGAAGCTCAGGAGATGTTCCGAGTCTTCAGCAGATTTAATGCTCTCTTTGTCCGGCCTCGTATCCGGGGAGCAATCCAGGCGGGAAATGGAATTCTGCATTGCGGCTGGGGCGTGGGGTAAATTGAAACTGGACCACCTTATGCTTTCCCTCAATTGGACCAACCGGACCTCAGACCACCAACTGAAGGACCAATTGGACTTGGAGATGGTGAACGGAAACGTGCAGAGTATATTGTGCGTAAGAAGTGCGTACACTGTGCACAAGACCGAACAACATAAAGTGTACAGGATACCCTGAGTGCACTGGCCAGACCTGCATCATGCGCCATTGGGCGTGGCATGCCCACGGGCATACCGCCTGCAGGGGACACACACACAGAGCAGAGAGGCAGAGAGAGAGGGAGAGAGAGAGGGAGGGATGTCTAACTACATGCTTCACTACTTGCATTTGTGTTGCATGTGTACTCTACCGCAGGCCTTGAGCCTCAGCCTGACTACACCGGGATAAAACAAAAGGCTGCAGCAGACTACATTTGTTTATGTTAGCAACAACAGCATCGCACTTGCACTTGTAGTAATTGTAACTACGATCTTATCGTGGTAGCGGAGCTGAGATCCTAAACATGGGGGAGCTCCAGTAAGTGCTACAACAACTGCAACAGCAATCACATGCCAAACTACTACGACATGTCAGAAGAAGCAGCATCAGCTTCAGCGCAACAAACTACAGCAGCAGAGAATGGGTCAACAGCAGAAACAGTAGGAGCCACGACTACGGGAGCAGGAGCAGAACAAGACAACGACGTTCAGAGACTACACCGATACAAACTGCCACCACGCTTCTTCACTGGTGACTGCTCCCAGTATGAAGAATGGCTGTTCAAGCTACAAGCATACCTCAGCCTCATAAACCGAGAACATCCTCATCAACATCTGTCAGGGAGCAGCAGCTGCAGTAGTCAGGCAAAACCGCTACAACGCAAATGGATGTGAGACACTGCGACTTTTGAGGCTCAGCCTACCAGTAGGAACACGGAGCGTTGGCTACCTTACCAAGCTACTGGAACCTATATTCAATGAAGCGCAGTTTGAAGAGCATTTCCTACAATGGGAACACGACATCAACCGCTACGAGAAGGACAACGGCGCAGCACTACCAGATGGAATAAAAATCGCACTACTGCTCAGCAAGACCAAAGGAGCACTGCAACAACATCTCCAACTACGAGCTGGACAGATCACGGACTACAATGAGTCGGCGCAAACCACAATGGAGGAGCTGCGCCAATGGACGTTGACCACATTTGAAAGAAAGGAAGAAACTACACAGGCAAAGGAAAAGGCAAAGGCCACTACAAAGGAAGTAAAGGCACAGGCAAGTACAGGCGGAAAAGGGCACTACAAGGGATTCGACAAAGGCAATAAAGGAAGGAAGCTACAACAAAGCAGGATACAACAAGAGCAACGGGCTTGGCTACGACTACAGGTACTTCCTCAGCAAGTCCGCTCAGTCCCTCTACATTCTGGACTGAGACCTTTCCCGAAAGCGTGGGTTCTTGCGCTGGGTTCACTTGAGTTGTTCTCATGATTGCAAGGAATCATCATCATGGAAGTCATTGCAAGACAAGGAGTCATTGCAAGGAGTCATTGCAAGGAGTCATTGCAAGGAGTCATTGCAAGGAGTCATTGCAAGGAGTCATTGCAAGGAGTCATTGCAAGGAGTCATGAGAGTCATTGCAAGTTGCAAGGAGCCAAGTGCATGGAGTCAAGTGCAATTGCAAGTGCGCGAAGTTAAGTGCAAGTTGTCAAGGAGCCAAGTGCAAGGAGCCAAGTGCAAGGAGCCAAGTCACGGAGGCAAGTGCGAGACATCCATAGATGCAAGTTTGCAAGTTCCAACATCAAGGTGCAAGTTTGCAAGTGCAAGGAGTCAAGTGCAAGTTTACAAGAGCAAGGAGATCTATTGCACGTTGCATAGTGCAAGGAGTCAAGTGCAAGTTTGCACAGCGCAAGGATCAAGTGCAAATTGACTTTAGGTGTTTTAATCTCTTCTTAGGGCGGCGGGGTAAGCCGACGACACTACAAAACAAAACAGACACTAAAATCGACCCTCTGCGGGGATCGGCGAGGTCCCAGGTTGCAAAACAAAACTCGAGGTTTTTTGCGATTTTCTGCGCAACCCTTTGCGGGGATCGGCGTGGTCGAGGTACAAAAACTCGAGGTTTTTTGCGATTTCTGCGGTGCTCGCGCAAGCCTCTGCGGGGATCGGCGTGGTCGAGGTTCAAAGACTCGAGGTTTTTTGCGACTTTTGTTGTTCGAACTGGTCCTCGGGAGTTGTCTCGTGGTTCGCGCGCCTGCTCCCGGGACCGGCGGGTCGCGGGTTCGATTCCTCCCTGGTCCGCGGGGAGGCGTCGCAAGATGCAACTTGCATAAAGCAACTTGCGCAGAGGAACTTGCGCAGAGCAAGTTGCACAGAGCAACTTGCGCAGGGCAACTTGCGCAAACCAACTTGCACCGACCAGTTTGCGCAGAGCGCAGAGCAAGTTGCGCAGAGCAAGTTGCACAGAGCAACTTGCGCAGAGCAACTTGCGCAAACCAACTTGCACCGACCAGTTTGCGTAGAGCGCCTTGCCTAGAGCAACTTGCGCAGAGCAACTTACGCAGAGCAACTTGCGCAGAGCAACTTGCACAGAGCAGCTTGCGCAGAGCAACTTGCAGAGAACAACTTGCACGGAGCAATTTGCACAGAGCAACTTGCACGGAGCAATTTGCACAGAGCAACTTGCAGGGAGCCACTTGCAGGGACCAACTTGCACGGAGCAACTTGCGCGGAGCAACTTGCGCAGAGCAACTTGCACAGTGCAACTTGCGTAGAGCAACTTGCGCAGACCAACTTGCACCGACCAGTTTGCGCAGAGCACCTTGCCTGGCGCTGTCTCGCGCTTGCTTCACGAATGCTTCGTGTAGGGAAAAAGAACGCATCCTGCGAGTTTTCATCACTACTGGCAATCCTCTGTTTTCCACTCCAGTTAGAAAGATACTACAGAAAGATCAAACTACATGCTTCACTACTTGCATTTGTGTTGCATGTGTACACTACCGCAGGCCTTGAGCCTCAGCCTGACTACACCGGGATAAAACAAAAGGCTGCAGCAGACTACATTTGTTGATGTTAACAACAACAGCATCGCACTTGCACTTGTAGTATTTTTTTTAACGAGGGAGAGAGAGAGACACACAGAGACAAACGAGAGGACCGACGCTCAGAGACGCTCAGAGACACACAGAGAGACACAGAGCCAGAGAGAGAGAGAGAGAGAGAGAGAGAGAGAGAGAGAGAGAGAGAGAGAGAGAGAGATAGAGACAGAGGGAGGGAGAAAGAGAGAGAGAGAGACAGAGAGGGACAGAGAGAGAGAGGGAGAGAAAGACACAGAGAGACACACAGAGAAAAATGTCAGAGTACATGCGGTGTTGTACTACATAGCTTGTGCGTGACCGCAGGCCTTGAGCTTTACAACATTGCGAGCCCATGAGAAACAGGAGTTGTGCAGATCCCGCTGATGGCCTCGCTTCACCCCGAGCTGCAGCTGCGCACGCCGACCGACTCTCCGCCTCAAAGACGGCCTCTCAAACAGCGGCGGACGCACTGCGATCTGGAGCAGGCGTGGGACTGCATCCTGCGCAAGCTGCCCATGCCCTTCGAGCACTTCTGCGGCGCCGAGGCGTGGGAGATGCCTGCGGTGTGGGAGCAGCAGTGCTACGACAGCGTGCTGGCTGGAAAAGCGGTGAGCGCAGAGGACCACCGGCTGGCCGTCAACACCGCCAATCTCATGGGAGACCTTCCGCGAGTTCCACGACTGCTACCTCCACACCGATGTCCTGGCCCTGGCGGACGTGATGGAGAGCTACCGGGACTCCTTCCGGGCACAGTCGGGGCTCGACCCAATCCACTACGTCACGCTGCCCGGAGCCGCCTGGGACGCCATGCTGCGGCACTCGGCCCGCGAGACTCCCATTCACCTCATCACCTACGAGCAGGCCTACAAGGACGTGCGGGCCTCTGTCATGGGAGGGCTGAGCTGCATCTTCCAGCCCTTCGCTCAAGCCAACAACCCCAAGCTGGGCGAGGAGGACTACAACCCCGAGGAGCCCGTCAGCTGGATCTCGTACTTGGACTTCAACGCCATGTACCCGGCCGCAATGACGCTGCCCATGCCCAACGGCCCCTGCGTGACGGTCGCCCTGCCAGAAGAAAACGCCGCAAGGCTGAGCTGGCTGCACGAGACGTGCCTCTCGGGGCTGAACCCCTAAGTCTCCGGTATTGGTTTGTTTCGCGCGAGATGGAAAAAACCAATCGAGATTGGTATTTCCCATCGTGGATTGGTAAGTGGTGTAATATGAATATTGCAAGATTGGTTTGTCAAAAATATCAATATTTGACCTTCCCTAGCAACTAGCTATTTTGAAGGTTTCCTTCCTAAATTGCTTTGACTTTGCAATTAGGAACCTTCTGACTTTGCAGTCACATTTATGACTTTGCAGTCATTTCCCACCCTCCCACCACCCCCAGAGAACATGACTTTGCAGTTATGCCCCACCTTCCCACCACCCCCAGCCCCACCTGAAAGCTGTTGGCAAATGCCCTCCTCACCACGAACCTTAAATTTAGGATTGCCACAACTTCGCACCCCCCAGCCCCACATCACAATTAACCACTCCTGGCCCCAGACAAGAGCTGCTGGCAAAAGCACTTTTTTCCTTAGGCAGATTGGCCCAGCTGCAAAGTCATTGCTACATCAAGTTTCTCTGACAGCAAAAATGGCACGGCTCAGACAGCCTTCCAACAAAATCTTCACTTCCATAACACCGCACATCGCGAGGGTTCAGAGTCAAGCCTTGAATGGCTAGCTCATTGCAGTAATGCAATTTTGGAACCATTGACCATTGGCAGGTTTTTTCTTTCACTGCTTTTGCAGCCAGGAACTGGTATGTTTGCAAAGCAGCTTCCATGTGACCCAAGGCTGCCCTTGCTTCTTGTTTCTCAGGAACCAGGCCAGAGTCATACACATGGTTGTAGTACATGTCCAAGTGTGCCAGGAGGTCCTTCCTTTTCAAGGAGTAAGTGCTTCCATCACACCAGTCTCTGCAGAGCTTGGAAAACACTGGCACCAAAGTCCTCACCTTAGAGCCAACTTTGACACAAGAGTTCCGCAAACTTGGTGGAAACAAAGACCCTTTATGATGCCAAGGGTCCTGCAGGTGTGCCAGGCAAGGGTAGGTGGTACTCAGTGCCTTGGGTTTGGTAAAGTTGTTCAGGGTAAACTTGGACAGTGGCTTGCCATGGCCAGCTTCTCCTTGGCGTTCTTGTATGTAGGCCCAAAGTTTTTTCAGGGCAAGCTGCCTTTGTGCAGCTGGAACCTTGCAAACAACAAAGTCAAAGCAAACATTGCCAATGCAATGGCTGCTGAAGCCCAAGTCCAGCACATGGAGGATGTCGAGGCACAAGGTGTAGATGGACACACCAGGGGCTTTGAAAATAGGGTGTGCTGGGTTTCTCTGCCTGAGACTTCTTGAAGTTCTCCACATGGCATTGCTGACAAAATCATTCCAAGGCTTGTCCTTTGGATCCCTGTTGGCACCACAAAGGTAGCAAGGGGTGTTGCTGCCCTGGTGCCTCATGCCCAAGCCATTTTGGAAAAATTCCATGTCACCCATGAAGCCAAATAGGACTGCAAAATAATTGTTTGGCAGTATCTCCTTCCCAACACGTGGAAAAAGTGGGTGGGGGGGCTCAGGCCATTTGTTCTCCAGAAGGGCTTTCAAGCTCCATGCCACCCATGAATACAATGTGTGTTCTGTACCATTTTCCCCATGGGCAGTGCAGCTCTTGGGGTAGGAAAAGATCCACAAATGCTCTTCCATGCCGGGCTCAGAGCTCAGCAGGCCCCTGAAACTCACAGTCATCAGGCTGTCAGTGGACTGAAACTCTGCTGCATCTGCGTGCAGTAGCAAAGGAATGCACCTTCTCTTCCAGTTGTGTTTCTTCAGCATGGGGTGGCCCTTCAGCCTTTTGTCTTCCATGGGCATTGCTTCCCAAAAGTTCTCCAGGTTGCTGGTGCCAAAGATGCTTTCGAAAACAAGATTTGATGCAGAGCTTGAGGACAGGTGGTGCATCCACATGCATGGCAGCTTCACAGGAACTTCCCCCTGATCATGGTGCAGCCCTGATCATGGTGCAGCCCCACAGCCTTGGGGTCCAACCTAGGGCACTTGAGTGGCACACTTGTTGGGGCAAGGCTGGAGGAGACCTTCTGGAGCAAATCTCTATGACAATTGTTCGAAGCCATTCCGTAGTTGCCAAGCAAAGCCAGCCCATGGATGTCATCTTGCAGGCACCCTGACAGCCTGGCAGAGTGAGCAATAGCCTGAACATCAACTGCTGATATCTTGCCCCAGGCCCATTTGGTCAGCAAGCAATGGGCCAGTGGGGACAAGGACTGGGCCCACCCAATAGCAGCAGCAGCCAAGTCTGCATGTTTCCTCTTTCCCATTGCAACCTGCCAGCAGCTGCCAGAACAATGGAAATGCATAAAACATATGGGGTTTTGCAACTGAAGCATGCACAGGTCCTACCAGTCTGACAAATACATGTATGTCTGTTGTAGTGCTGGTGCAATGCTACAAATGGCTGCAAAGTTGCAACTGCAATCTTGAAAATGGCTGCAAAGCCCACTGAGAGTGGCTGCAAAGCCACTTGAAACTGACTGCAAAGTCAACCCAATGGCTGCAAAGCCACTAGAAAAGCCTCCCAGCATGAGTGAACAGCCACCTACAAATCACCACACTTACAGCCCAGCCAACAAAGAATGACTGCAAGGTCACCTATGGCTGCAAAGCCACCCATGACTGCGAAGCCACCCATGACTGCAAAGCCACCCATGGCTGCAAAGCCACTCATGACTGCAAAGTCATTCATGCCAAATGCAAAGGTGATGAAACATAAGTGCAGCTGTCCAGAAACACATGGCGCACAAAGGCCACCACCAACAGGTGGCTGCAAATTCACCCAGCATGATTGCACAAGGCCACCCAACATGGCAGCATGACTGTCCCAACATGACTGCATAAGCCACCCAGCATTACTGCATCAGGTTTGCAACTGTAGCTCCACTTGGCTGCACAAACTATTCGAGGGAGCAAGTGATTTGTTGCAAATCTATTGCACATTCATGCTCTGTCCCTGGACAAAGCTGCAAGCTCACCCTTTGCTCCTCCATGTTGCTGCACTTTCAAACTAGTCACCCAAACACTTTGGCTTGCTGGCTCACCCACCCCTGAATCTCCTTCACCTTGCTGTAGATCTCCAACAGCTTTTCCTTGCCAGGCTCGTGGGTTCCCTTGTTGCCCTTCTGCAGGTACAAGTTCTTGCAAGTGTTGATGTGGCCTGCAAAGTTCTCCCTGCACAAGCCAATCTCCTTGATCACTGTCTTGGACCCATACTTAGACTTGGCCTTGCCCTGCATAATCTCCACCTTTGTGGCCAGCCCCTCCAAGCCAGACTTCATTTTGCTGGCATTGTTGATGACATCAGCAACGCACACGATGGACTCTAAGGCCTTCAGGATTTTGTCCTTGTCCTTATCCTTCTCCTTGTTGTCTGGCAGGGCCTTCTGGCCCTGGCTCTTGTCATTGCTAAAGCCACCAGTTTCCACATTGTACCTCAAGAACGTCGACTGCCAGTCCTCCATTGCATCTGGATCATCAGAAGTCACTTTCTTCACTCCCTGGGATTGCTGTCTTTTTTTTGAGTTGGTTTCCTTCTTGTGCACATCATGGTTGTCAATGTAGATTGTCACATCCTTTGCCCTTGGATGTTTCTTTTCTGTTATGTCACCACATTCCACCAGAGCATCTATCTCTTCAGCAGAGTACCTCTTCAGAAGGGAGGTGTAGGACTCTTCTTTGGTTGTCTTGACAAACTCCTGATTGTTCTGGATCTTCTGCACTGCCTCCTGCCAGCCATCACCAAAGGTGGGGTCCAGCAGCCATGAAATTGCACATTGCCTTTTGGCATGATTCTTGCCTTCACCCCTTGCCACATTGGATGCAGCTTCCCATACCTTCTTGCCCTCCGCATTCTTGGAAATGGCAGTCTTGAGGCGACCATTGACTGCAGACCATTCTGCATTGCTCAGAGCAGGCCCTTCTGAGGCAACAGACTCATCCTCAACAGCCTTTTGCCTCCACAGCTCAATCTTTTCCTGCAATGACATGGGCTTCTCCTTGCTGCCAGATGCAGATGCCTTGCCAGCTGCTGGCTTCTTCATCACAGCCTTCATCACCTTCATTGCCTTCTTGGGGGCCATAGCTGCCAGAATACCAAGGCAAACAGGCGCACAACTAGCTTGGCAATGCTTGAGCACAGGGTTCATGAAGTCAAGCCCTTTCATTGTCAGCCACATGCAAGCCCTTGGTTTGTGCAGTACGGCATGCCAGTACAAAGCACCATGCAAGCAGCCAGCATGTTTTCCCATCATATGCCAGCATGACAAGCCACCTGCAAGCTGCTTCTTCTTGTTAGAGAAAACCGGCTGTCTACAAATAGCTGGTTCTTCCATGCTTCAAATAATTGCAGGGCTCTGTTGACTTCATTCATCACAAGGAATTGTTGGACCTCAGTGCATGACATTGAGTTCATGTAGTTCAAAAACTCCCTGGTGTTCACTTTCATGCCCTCCCACAGGTCCTGGTTCTTCAGAAGCTGGTCAGAGGTGATGGCCAGCTCCACCCTGTCACGGGTTGTATTGTACAGGAACACCCTGATCTTCTTCCCTGGGTCCTCCAAGTGGGTCACCACCTCCAGGTTGAAGGAAGTCCACACCAGGCATTTTCCATGCCACTCCATTGCAATGAGGCGCCCCTACCCAGAGCACATGTGGCTGGCAGAGGCTGGTGGGCCATGCACTGTTAAGATACTTTTAAGACCAAATGTTAAAAGTATCTTAAAAGTATCTTAAAAGTTGAACTTTTAAGATACTTTTAAGATACTTTTAAGATACTTTTAAGATTTGGTCTTAAAAGTTGACCAGTCCCTTCCATATTTGCAAGCACCAGTCAGGCCACAAAGTTCTCATTGCAGTGCAGTTGCCAGGCTTTGGAGCAGGCTTTTGGGCAGCCACAGGTGCACCAGGCTTGCTTCACCTCACATTTGCATCAATTTGGTTGAACAAGTCACCACAGGTTAGACTGAACAGCTCAGACCCATTGACTGAAAAGTCAGCTAGCATCATGGGCTACAGTTGCATGCAACTTGCATGTATTTGCTGCTGAACATGGCCATGCCCATAG
>CAUJNA010000051.1:270000-293461 GCA_963377175.1 Effrenium voratum | reverse complement strand
GAGTGAGTGAGTGAGTGAGTGAGTGAGTGAGTGAGTGAGTGAATGAGGGAGCGCGTGAGCGAGTGAGTGAGTGAGTGGGTGGGTGAGTGAGAAAGAGAGAGAGAGATGTCAAACTACATGCTTCACTTTGCACTCTTGTTGCATGTATGTTCACTACCGCAGGCCTTGGGCTTACTACTCCGCATGAGTCAAAAGGTTGGCAGCTGCAGACTACATTGGTTGACTGTTTGTTGGAACACTACAGCACTTGCACTTGTAAGCAAAGTAACAACCAATTTTAACGTGGTAGCGGAGCTGAGATCCTAAACATAGGGGAGCTCCAGTAAGCAGTAAGTACTACAACAACAGCAACAGCAGCTACATGCCAAACTACTACGACATGTCAGGAGAAGCAGCATCAGCCTCAGCACAACAAACTACAGGAGCAGAGAACGGGCCAACAGCAGACACAGTAGGAGCAGAAGGGTGGTGACTACTCCCAGTATGAAGAATGGCTGTTCAAGCTACAAGCATACCTCGGCCTCATAGACCGAGACTTCGACCTGGTGCTACAACTAGCACAAGTGGCTACACGACAGATTGAGGACACAGACATCAGAACACACATACTCGACCCTACACAAGCAAGCAAAGCAGTAGACCTCTCCAGAGATCTACACTACATCCTCATCAACATCTGTCAGGGAGCAGCAGCTACAGTAGTAAGGCAAAACCGCTACAACGCAAACGGATGTGAAACACTACGACTACTGCACTACCAGTAGGAACAAGGAGCGTTGGTTACCTTACCAAACTACTGGAACCCACATTCAACGAAGCGCAGTTTGAAGAACAATTTCTACAATGGGAATACGACATCAACCGCTACGAGAAAGACAATGGAACAGCACTACCAGATGGAATCAAAATAGCAATACTACTCAACAAAACCAAAGGAGCACTGCAGCAACACCTCCAACTGCGAGCTGGGCAGATCACGAACTACATCGAGATCAGAGCACTCATCTTGGACTACTACAAGACGATTTCAGCCTTCACTAGATCTACTTCAGCAGTAGGAACAAACTACAATGGAGGAACTGCACCAATGGATGTTGACAACATATGGAGGAAAGGAAGAAGCTACAAAGGCAAAGGAAAAGGAAAAGGCGGCTACAAAGGAAGCAAGAGCAAAGGCAAGTACAGGAGTAAAGGACACTACAAAGGACTCGACAAAGGCAACAAAGGAAACTACAACAAAGGAGGATACAACAAGAGCAAAGGAAAAGGCTACTCAGGATCCAAAGGACATGGATCAAGCAAAGGCTACAAAGGCCAAGGAAACTACAGCAAATCAAAAGGAAAAGGAAACAACAATTACACAACATGCCATCGATGTGGCAAACCAGGCCACTGGGCACAAGACTGCAGAGTGCCAGTATGGCACATAGGAGAAGGAGAAGAACTACATCCACTAGAGCAAGAACAAGCAGATCACGACAACAATGATGAACTACCTCAGGATGTGAACGACACTTGGGACTGGTACTACGAAGGAGAAGAAGGACAACATGAGGTGAACTACATGGAGGAGAACTGGAACGACTACGACTATGACAACAGCTGGGATTGGAATGACAACAGCTATGAGGACACAGCGAACTACATTGGAGGCATCAACGAGTCACACCTCACCATTGGACACATCAGACAAGCAAAGTCACGACTACACAAGCACAAATCCAAATCACTACTTGGCAAGAGAACAACACACACAACATCATGGAACGACCACAGCAAGAGCTTTCAACAATTCCTACAAGAAGACACCACAAAGCTACACTTTGACATAGCAGCAGCAAGACAACAACAAAGGAACAAGAAGATTGAGGACACTATCACCCACTACATCATGTACTCCAACTTCAAGTCATACCACCACCTGTTGATCGACTCAGGAGCATCTACACATGTTTGCCCAAAGGACTACGCACCGGATCTTCCACTACGACCCTGTGGAGAATCAGTTCCACAACTCTACACGGTGACCAAAAAGAAGATTCCAGTCTACGGCATCAAGTACGTTCCCTACAAGCAGGACAAATTCAGGATCATGATACCCTACTACGTTTGTGATGTGAAGTATCCAATCCTCAGCGCATCAAGACTACTTGATAGAGGATATGGACTTGACTTCACTCCACGACACTGCACCATCACACATGGACAACAACAAGCACACCTCATAAGACACTCAGGACTTTTCTACCTACGAGCAGAGAAGATCGACATCCCTGCAGGAGTCGACATCTACCCAATGAGTACAGACAATGGAAAATCCATTGCTGTGATTCAACCTACAGAGAGAGCAGCACAACAACAAGAACAAATCGCACCACTCACACACACACAGACCAAGGACTACGACAGATCCTTGGTGGAAACACTGACTACTGGAAACTTGATGGTGACTACGCCATCAGAGTACACACACGACCACGCAAAGCACTGTTCACACCACACAACAGTGGCTGCCCAATACCAGAAGGAGAACTAGATGATTGGAGACTAACCATCATCAACAGACAAGGGCAAGAGCAAGAACAACTACACGAGAACCCAACACAACTTTCCAAGCAAGAACTACAACGAAGACTAGAAGGTGACAACTGGACTGGAGAAACCAGATTCAGAAGAAAGATAACACCTACACGCAGAGCAACATCAAAGACCACACCAACAAGGCAGAGCTCCCAACCACAACGGCTAATGGACACACCACCAACCAGATCAAAGATCCAACTACGAGCACCACAAAAGATATGGAGACCCAAAGCAGCACCTTCTACAAATCTTGACACCACACAACCAAAGGAGACAATACACAGACCACTCACAGCACAGGAGGATAACCAAGACTACTGGGAAAGACAAGGTGAACATTGGACATGACACCACACAACGCTTAGAACAACTCTCTTCACTCCAACAGATGGACCAGGACATCCACCAATCAACACACTTGAACCTTACAGAACTACAATCACTCACAACAACTTTGGAGAAGTTTCACAACGCAAAGATGACTGGTGGGCAACGCAGCGCTACCATTTCAATGGAAAGGAACAACAGGGTTCACCGTGAAGAAAGACTACGAGTACATCCAGGAGAACCACGATGAAGAACAACAACACGAGCATCATGAAGCACACAGAGCAAGAGGACTACGACAACCACAGCAGCCGACTCCACAACAAATAGCAGAACACAACCTTACACATCTACCATACAGAAACTGGTGTCCAATTTGCGTTCAAGGCAAAGGACGCCAAGACAACTACAAGAAACAACAATCACGACAACCTGTCATTCAAGTAGACTTTGCCTACATCAAGTCACAACAAGACCCAAAGACCACACCGGTACTGACAGCAGTTGATGTTACTACTCAACTGTGTATGGCAGTATTGGTTCCAGACAAAGCATCAATGATGGACTACATGGTCAACAACCTACAAGCATTCATCTTTGAGTGCGGAAGAACACAAGGCATACTACAAAGCGACAACGAAGACACACTCAACGCACTTCTAAAATCTACAGCAGCAAAAGTCGGCACAATGAGTGTACGACATTCACCTTCCTACAGCAGCAACAGTCAAGGAAGCGTTGAGCGACTACTCGGACAAATCCGCGTCGTCAAAGCTCAGGTTGAAAGCAACTACAGCATGACGATGTCCACAAAGCACTGTCTACTACCTTGGATAGTACGACACGCAGCATGGACGGTAAATCGCTACGTCATTCACTCAGACGGCTACACAAGCTTTGAACGCCGCTGGGGAAGAAACTACGAGCGAGCAATCTGCGAATTTGGCGAGACACTACTTTACCCTCCACCACAACACAAGAAACTTCCAAAAGCAGACCTACGGATGCAGACATGCA
Source organism: Effrenium voratum (assembly GCA_963377175.1). Lineage (NCBI taxonomy): Eukaryota > Dinophyceae > Suessiales > Symbiodiniaceae > Effrenium > Effrenium voratum. The sequence goes on along the minus strand of CAUJNA010000051.1, from coordinate 289,534 downwards.
TCTGGCTCGGAAAAGTTTCCGAAACCGGAGAAGACTACGTCGCAACGGAATCAGGCGTACAAAAGGTACGAACAGTACGAAGACTACAACCGGACTTCAAATACGACCTCGCACTGTTGAACAAAGTTTCCGGCACACCATGGGCACCACGACGGAACACCTACAACCCATCGTTCGCAACACTGTTGGATACGCAACTACAACCGTCAGAGAAAAGAAGGTCCACGCAAGATTTCGGAAAACGAACGCTACGGACGACATCGTTGCGGAACCCGCAACAAAACAACAACGCACTACACCACCTCCACGACTTCCGTCCACATCGACGTCAAGTTCACGACCACTACCGGATAGTCCTATGGCTACTTCACCAACTGGACGACAACATCCATCACTACCAGCACCACCTCGACAAACACTACGACGTTTAACTCCGGAAGAAGTAATGCAACCAACTAAAGCACAGAAGACCTCAAAGGACACTACAATCAGATCAACGGAACAAGCAACCAAAGAACCACCACCACTACGACAGAAAATCAACGCAGTGACACTTCCCAACGGAAAATCCATCACACCCTACACAAACGATGATACCTCAGAAGACCAACCCATAATCTTCGACAACGAAGGTTACGACGAAACACAACTACTGGAAGGAATGAAACACGAGTCAAACCAAATGAAACTACACGACGTCTACGACGAAGTAGATGCGTCTACCGTCGACGACAACGTCATCAGAGAAGCGATACCTACAAGATGGGTACACAGAAAGACAGGACCAGGAGTACGAAGCCGAATCGTCGCAAAAGGCTACACCGAGAAGATCGAGGACGAAGACTCCGTCTACGCCTCTACACCAATGTTCACGACACTCCGGACACTTCTCGCGCTACAAATGTCACGACCAAACTGGATAGCGCGACTAGGTGACGTCTCTACAGCATTTCTACACGCACCCATCGCAAAAGACCACGACGGTAAACAACGTGACGTCTACTTGTGGCCACCTAAAGAACTTTGTCCACAACAGGACAAAATCTGGCGACTAAAGAAAGCCATGTATGGACTACGCAGTTCACCAAAAGCATGGCAGGACTACCTGGCTGAAGTTCTACAAAAGCTCAGCTTTGTAAGACTAAAGTCAGAACCCAACGTCTACACCAATGCGACTCGCGACTGCTACATCATGGTCTACGTGGACGATCTACTAGTACTTGGAGACAAGACCGCAGTCGACTCCACTTTCGAGGCCGTCCGGATGCAGGTACTACTCAAGTACATCGGCTACCTCGAACCTGGCAAACCACAACAATTTCTTGGAAGAAACATCGACCACTTCGGCAACTACTGCAATCTTGGACTGAAGGACTCCTACATCGACAACATGATCGAGGAGTCTGGAATGAACAACTGCAACTCAGTAAATACTCCAGGAATTGCACACTACAAACCAACAATAGAAGATGAAGCACTACTTGACCACGAACAACACAAAAGGTACAGAAGAATTGTTGGCAAACTTCAATGGTTAGCATACACACGACCAGACATTGCATACTCCACAAAAGAACTAGCACGAGACCTCACAGCACCTACAGAACTTTCGCAAAAGAGAGTCAAACATCTACTACGCTACTTTAACGGCACCAAGCACTACAAATTCACCATAGAACCAACAACAACACTCAGAGCAAATACAAACAACATCCTGGATCTCGACGTTCATGTCGATGCCGACTGGGCAGGATGCCCTACTACCAGGAAATCAACTTCAGGTTTCAACATCATCTTTCTAGGAACAACAGTTGCATTTGGCAGCAGAACACAAGCTACAATAGCACTTAGCTCAGCAGAGTCTGAACTCAGACTCCACAGCAGGCAAGAGCATTGCTACACGACAAGGCACTAGTAAACGAGCAAAACGCATCGACCTCAAATTCCTCTACACACAAGACCTCATCAAGCACGACATCATCAGAATCCTTAAGATCAACACACTCCACAACAGCGCAGATTTGTTTACCAAATACATAAGCAAAGAAACACTACACAGGCTCATCCAGAGCATTGGAATACGCATCTAGCACTACGAACGACCAGCACAGCAGTTTCACAACAACAACAACGACTTTGGACATTTCATGTATGTAAGTAGCTACAGGTAACACGACACTTTTTGGTATGTAAGTAACAGTAACTACATGTACTTTCACTTGCACTTTTGGCGGCTTGGGTCAACACTACAGTTGTTTGTTTTACATGTCTGCATTCGCCGACTGCCTGGTAGCAACTACTTAGGCTCATTTGTTTTGCCCCGTTTCACTACATTTTGCATTCCACTGCAGCCATGGCCGCTCCATCTACTGCAGATGCTACGATGGGAGACGCCACTACGCCCGACAGGGCGACTACACCTGAGGTGGCGGTCACTACAGACTCCAGTGACCATGGAACTCCACCGCCTCAAACCTACAACGACTCCAACTACCACTTCAACCATTCTACACCCGGCAACACCGTCTACTACAACCCGACCACAGTGATGGACCAACTACACATCACTGAGCACCAGACAACCACTGCACCACCACTGGCCAACAACATCCCTACACGCAATTTTTCACTGCATTTACACTTGAAGAGTATCAACTACTCTCACAACAACAAGCTACTCCACTGGCACAACTGGACTACACACGACCCATTCACTGCATCCCTGGAGATCTTCGGATGCCCCACTACAACTCTACACTGCTCAGCGTTTCACTACCTGAAGCAGCCAACGTCCACTACTACCACACGACTTCACTCCACACTACAACTGGCGACAACACCAACTACGTCATCATCTAACTCCAGATTGAACAACCACTACTCCTGAGGTACCTCACTTCAGGACAATTTCTACACTTCACAAGAGACTACATCTCCTACATGATGTCGGTACAACATAACTACTACCTCCCGACTACAACACTTCCACAGACCATCTACAAGGTGAACTACAACATGACCACCTTCACTGACAACTACAGCCTCAGGAACAACTACGTTTGGAACCACCACATGCCACTACTGCTACCTGAACTACTCCACTACCTTTACAACCGAGACCAACTACACGACTTCCAGCACAAGGCAATTACTACCATCCTCTGCAAAAGCATCCAGTACTACGGATTCACACTACTCACCATGACAAACCTCACACAACACCACAAAGCACTACTACACCGCTTTCTACGGGAGTACGACCAACACATGTCGTGCCCCGAGATAGATGATGAGCGACTACGGGGAGCTCCAAACTACATGACAACCTTTTTCACCACCAACTACTACGCGACCTTGGACAGTCGACTACAGATGGTCCAAGCCTACCGCAGAAATGGGGACTACATTTTTGAGCTCCTGCTCTACTACAACGAGTGCCTGCCTCACTACTTACGTGCAGCGCCCTACATCGAGCTGGAACCTGAACAGCGTGAACTACTGAGCGCAGGTCACTACTTTTGTCACTACAGATTTGATGAACAACAATGGTTTTCATCACTACTGTCAATCCATGTTTTGCACTTCAGTTGAAAAGGTACTACAAAGACCTTTTAACTGAGGGGCCGTGTCAAACTACATGCTTCACTTTGCACTGGTGTTGCATGTATGTTCACTACCGCAGGCCTTGAGCTTACTACTCCGCATGAGTCAAAAGGTTGGCAGCTGCAGACTACATCGGTTGACTGTTTGTTTGAACATTACAGCACTTGCACTGGTAAGCAAAGTAACAACCGATTTTAACGCCTCTCTCTCTTTTTCTGTGTGTGTCTCTGTGTCTCTGCGTATCTTTCTCTCTCTCTGTCCTCTGTGTCTCTGTGTCTCTGCGTACAGAGGACAGAGAGAGAGAAAGATACGCAGAGACACAGAGACACACACAGAAAAATGTCAAACTACATGCTTCACTTTGCACTTGTGTTGCATGTATGTTCACTACCGCAGGCCTTGAGCTTACTACTCCGCATGAGTCAAAAGGTTGGCAGCTGCAGACTACATCGGTTGACTGTTTGTTTGAACATTACAGCACTTGCACTGGTAAGCAAAGTAACAACCGATTTTAACGTGGTAGCGGAGCTGAGATCCTAAACATAGGGGAGCTCCAGTAAGCAGTAAGTACTACGACCACAGCAACAGCAGTCACATGCCAAACTACTACGACATGTCAGGACTCAGCACAACAAACTACAGGAGCAGAGAACGGGCCAACAGCAGACAGTAGGAGCCACAACTACGGGAGCAGGAACAGAACAAGACAACGACGTTCAGAGACTACATAGATACAAACTGCCACCACCCTTCTTCACTGGTGACTACTCCCAGTATGAAGAATGGCTGTTCAAGCTACAAGCATACCTCGGCCTCATAGACCGAGACTTCGACCTGGTGCTACGACTAGCACAAGTGGCTACACGACAGATTGAAGACACAGACATCAGAACACACATGCTCGACCCTACACAAGCAAGCAAAGCAGTAGACCTCTCCAGAGATCTACACTACGCCCTCATCAACATCTGTCAGGGAGCAGCAGCTACAGTAGTAAGGCAAAACCGCTACAATGCAAACGGATGTGAAACACTACGACTACTACACAACAGGTTCAGCCTACCAGTAGGAACAAGGAGCGTTGGTTACCTTACCAAACTACTGGAACCTACATTCAACGAAGCGCAGTTTGAAGAACAATTTCTACAATGGGAATACGACATCAACCGCTACGAGAAAGACAATGGAACAGCACTACCAGATGGAATCAAAACAGCAATACTACTCAACAAAGCCAAAGGAGCACTGCAGCAACACCTCCAACTGCGAGCTGGACAGATCACGAACTACATCGAGATCAGAGCACTCATCTTGGACTACAACAAGACGATTTCAGCCTTCACTAGATCTACTTCAGTAGTAGGAACAAACTACAATGGAGGAGCTGCACCAATGGATGTTGACAACATATGGAGGAAAGGAAGAAACTACAAAGGCAAAGGAAAAGGACAAGGCAGCTACAAAGGAAGCAAGAGCAAAGGCAAGTACCGGAGTAAAGGACACTACAAAGGATTCGACAAAGGCAGCAAAGGAAACTACAACAAAGGAGGATACAACAAGAGCAAAGGAAAAGGCTACTCAGGATCCAAAGGATATGGATCAAGCAAAGGCTACAAAGGCCAAGGAAACTACAGCAAATCGAAAGGAAAAGGAAACAACAACTACACAACATGCCATCGATGTGGCAAGCGCGGCCACTGGGCACAAGACTGCAGAGTGCCAGTATGGCACATAGGAGAAGGAGAAGAACTACATCCACTAGAACAAGAACAAGCAGATCATGACAACAATGAAGAACTACCTCAGGATGTGAACGACACTTGGGACTGGTACTACGAAGGACAAGAAGGACAACACGAGGTGAACTACATGGAGGAGAACTGGAACGACTACGACTATGACAACAGCTGGGATTGGAATGACAACTGCTATGAGAACACAGCAAACTACATTGGAGGCATCAACGAGCTCACGACTACACAAGCACAAATCCAAATCACTACTTGGCAAGAGAACAACACACACAACATCATGGAACGACCACAGCAAGAGCTTTCAACAATTCCTACAAGAAGACAACACACAGCCACACTTTGGCATAGCAGCAGCAAGACAACAACAAAGGAACAAGAAGATTGAGGACACCATCACACACTACATCATGTACTCCAACTTCAAGTCATACCACCACCTGCTGATCGACTCAGGAGCATCTACGCATGTTTGCCCGAAGGACTACGCACCAGACTTACTGCTACGACCTTGTGGAGAATCGGTTCCACAACTCTACACGGTTACAAACAAGAAGATTCCTGTCTACGGCATCAAGTACGTTCCCTACAAGCAGGACAACTTCAGGATCATGATACCCTACTACGTTTGTGATGTGAAGTATCCAATCCTCAGCGCATCAAGACTACTTGATAGAGGATATGGACTTGACTTCACTCCACGACACTGCATGCGCCATCACACATGGACAACAACACGCACACCTCATAAGACACTCAGAACTTTTCTACCTACGAGCAGAGAAGATCGACATTCCTACAGGATTCGACATCTACCCAATGACTACAGACAATGGAAAATCCATTGCTGTGATTCAACCTACAGAGAGAGCAGCGCAACAACAAGAACAAATGGCACCACTCACACACACAGACCAAGGACTACGACAGATCCTTGGTGGAAACACTGACTACTGGAAACTTGATGGTGACTACGCCATCAGAGTACACAAACGACCACGCAATGCACTGTTCACACCACACAACAGTGGCTGCCCAATACCAGAAGGAGAACTAGATGATTGGCGACTAACCATCATCAACAGACAAGGGCCAGAGCAAGAACAACTACAAGAGAACCCAACACAACTTTCCAAGCAAGAACTACAACGAAGACTAGAAGGTGACAACTGGACTGGAGAAACCAGATTCAGAAGAAAGATAACACCTACACGCAGAGCAACATCAAAGACCACACCAACAAGGCGCAGCTCGCAACCACAACGGCTAATGGACACACCACCAACCAGATCAAAGATCCAACTACGAGCACCGCAAAAGATATGGAGATCCAAAGCAGCAGCTTCCACAAACCTTGACACCACACAACCAAAGGAGACAATACACAGACCACTCACAGCACAGGAGGACAACCAAGACTACTGGGAAAGACAAGGTGAACACTGGATACGACACCACACAACAGATGGACCAGCACATCCACCAATCAACACACTTGAACCTCACAGAACTACAACCACTCACAACAACTTTGGAGAAGTTTCACAACGCAAAGATGACTGGACAGTCATGGGCAACGCAGCACTACCATTGCAATGGAAAGGAACAACAAGGTTCACCGTGAAGAAAGACTACGAGTACATCCAGGAGAACCACGATGAACAACAACACGAGCATCATGAAGCACACAGAGCAAGAGGACTACGACAACCACAGCAGCCCACTCCACAACAAATAGCAGAACACAACCTTACACATCTACCATACAGAAACTGGTGTCCAATTTGCGTTCAAGGCAAAGGACGCCAAGACAACTACAAGAAGCAACAATCACGACAACCTGTCATTCAAGTAGACTTTGCCTACATCAAGTCACAACAAGACCCAAAGACCACACCGGTACTGACAGCAGTTGATGTTACTACACAACTGTGTATGGCAGTCTTGGTTCCAGACAAAGCATCAATGATGGACTACATGGTCAACAACCTACAAGCATTCATCTTTGAGTGCGGAAGAACACAAGGCATACTACAAAGCGACAACGAAGACACACTCAACGCACTTCTAAAAGCTACAGCAGCAAAAGTCGGCGCAGCTCAGGTTGAAAGCAACTACAGCATGACGATGTCCACAAAGCACTGTCTACTACCTTGGATAGTACGACATGCAGCATGGACGGTAAATCGCTACGTCATTCACTCAGACGGCTACACAAGCTTTGAACGCCGCTGGGGAAGAAACTACGAGCGAGCAATCTGCGAATTTGGCGAGACACTACAAGAAACTTCCGAAAGCAGACCTACGAATGCAGAAATGCATCTGGCTCGGAAAAGTTTCCGAAACCGGAGAAAACTACGTCGCAACGGAATCAGGCGTACAAAAGGTACGAACAGTACGGAGACTACAACCGGACTTCAAATACGACCTCGCACTGCTGAACAAAGTTTCCGACGGAACACCTACCCGCTGCTGGGACGAACTGTCCAGTTTGCCAGGGAGACGTCCGTGGGGCAGAGGATCTGCTCCCGGCCACCACCTCGTCGGCCCCTCCGTCGTCCGGGAAGCGCACGGCTATCTCCAGGGCCGAGGCTGCCTCCGTGACTCCCAGCTTGCCGGCCAGGAGGCCGTCTATTTGCAGAACGGTGTAGTAGCTGAGCAGGGAGGCGGCGATGCTCGAGGCCGTTGCCGTGTCCTGGTCGGCGGCCGAGCGGTACGCCACCAGCGCCGAGGTGATCTGGTTGGTCGTGAAGACGTCCAACCCATCGTTCGCAACACTGTTGGATACGCAACTACAACCGTCAGAGAAAAGAAGGTCCACGCAAGATTTCGGACAACAGACGAACGCTACGGACGACATCGTTGCGGAACCCGCGACAAACAACAACGCACTACACCACCTCCACGACTTCCGTCTACATCGACGTCAAGTTCACGACCACTACCGGATAGTCCTATGGCTACTTCACCAACCGGACGACAACATCCACCACTACCAGCACCACCTCGACAAACACTATACGACGTTTAACTCCGGAAGAAGTAATGCAACCAACTAAAGCACAGAAGACCTCAAAGGACACTACAATCAGATCAACGGAGCAAGCAACCAAAGAACCACCACCACTACGACAGAAAATCAACGCAGTGACACTTCCCAACGGAAAATTCATCACCCCCTACACAAACGACGACACCTCAGAAGACCAACCCATAATCTTCGACAACGAAGGTTGCGACGAAGCACAACTACTGGAAGGAATGAAACGCGAGTCAAACCAAATGAAACTACACGACGTCTACGACGAAGTAGATGCGTCTACCGTCGACGACAACGTCATCAGAGAAGCGACACCTACAAGATGGGTACACAGAAAGAAAGGACCAGGAGTACGAAGCCGAATTGTCGCAAAAGGCTACACAGAGAAGATAGAGGACGAAGACTCCGTCTACGCCTCTACACCAATGTTCACAACACTCCGGACACTTCTCGCACTACAAACGTCACGACCAAACTGGATAGCGCGACTAGGTGACGTCTCTACAGCATTTCTACACGCACCCATCGCAAAAGACCACGACGGTAAACAACGTGACGTCTACCTTTGGCCACCTAAAGAACTTTGTCCACAACAAGACAAGATCTGGCGACTAAAGAAAGCCATGTATGGACTACGCAGTTCACCAAAAGCATGGCAGGACTACCTGGCTGAAGTGTTACAAAAGCTCAGCTTCGTAAGACTAAAGTCAGAACCCAACGTCTACACCAATGCGACTCGCGACTGCTACATCATGGTCTACGTGGACGATCTACTAGTACTTGGAGACAAGACTGCGGTCGACTCCACTTTCGAGGCCGTCCAGAAGCAGGTACTACTCAAGCACATCGGCTACCTCGAACCTGGCAAACCACAACAATTTCTTGGAAGAAACATCGACCACTTCGGCAACTACTGCAACCTTGGACTAAAGGACTCCTACAGCGACAACATGATCGAGGAGTCTGGAATGACCAACTGCAACACTGTGACCACTCCAGGAATCGCCCACTACAAACCAACAATAGAAGATGAAGCACTACTTGACCACGAACAACACAAAAGGTACAGAAGGATTGTTGGCAAACTTCAATGGTTAGCACACACACGACCAGACATTGCATACTCCACAAAAGAACTAGCACGAGACCTCACAGCACCTACAGAACTTTCACAAAAGAGAGTCAAACATCTACTACGCTACTTGCACGGCACCCAGCACTACAAATTCACCATAGAACCAACAACAACACTCAGAGCAAACACCAACAACATCCTGGATCTCGACGTTCATGTCGATGCCGACTGGGCAGGATGCCCTACTACCAGGAAATCAACTTCAGGTTTCAACATCATCTTTTTAGGATTTAGGAACACTAGTTGCATTTGGCAGCAGAACACAAGCTACAATAGCACTCAGCTCAGCAGAGTCTGAACTCTACGCCATGTGCACAGGAGTTAATGAGGGACTACACCTCAGAAACTTCCTACTTGAAACCAACATTTGCAGCAAGCTAAACCTACGCATCCACACAGACTCCACAGCAGGCAAGAGCATTGCTACACGACAAGGCACTAGCAAACGAGCAAAACACATCGACCTCAAATTCCTCTACACACAAGACCTCATCAAGCACGACATCATTAGAATCCACAACAGCGCAGATTTGTTTACCAAGTACATCAGCAAGGAAACACTACACAGGCTCATCCAGAGCATTGGGATACGCATTTAGCACTACGAACGACCAGCGCAGCAGTTTCACAACAACAACAACAACGACTTTGGACATTTCTTGTATGTAAGTAGCTACATGTAACACGACACCTTTGGTACGTAAGTAACAGTAACTACATGTACTTTCACTTGCACTTTGGCGGCTTGAGTCAACACTACAGTTGTTTGTTTTACATGTCTGCGTGCGCCGCCTGCCTGGTAGCAACTACTTAGGCTCATTTGTTTTGCCCCGTTTCACTACATTTTGCATTCCACTGCAGCCATGGCCGCTCCATCTACTGCAGATGCTACGATGGGAGATGCCACTACGCCCGACAGGGCAACTACACCTGAGGTGGCGGTCACTACGGACTCCAGTGACCACGGAACTCCACCACCTCAAGCCTACAACGACTCCAACTACCACTTCAACCATTCTACACCCGGCAACACCGTCTACTACAACCCGACCACAGTGATGGACCAACTACACATCACTGAGCGCCAGACAACCACTACACCACCACTGCCCGACAACATTCCCTACACTCAATTTTTCACTGCATTTACACTTGAAGAATATCAACTACTTTCACAACAACAAGCTACTCCACTGGCGCAACTGGACTACACGCGACTCATTCACTGCATCCCTGGATATCTTCGGATGCCCCACTACAACTCCACACTGCTCAGCGTTTCACTACCTGAAGCAGCCAACGTCCACTACTACCACACGACTTCATTTCACACTACAACTGGCGACAACACCAACTACGTCATCATCCAACTCCAGATTGAACAACCACTACTCCTGAGGTACCTCACTTCAGGACAATTTCTACACTTCACAAGAGACTACATCTCCTACATGATGTCGGTACAACAGAACTACTATCTCCCGACTACAACACTTCCACAGACCATCTACAAGGTGAACTACAACATGACCACCTTCACTGACAACTACAGCCTCAGGAACAACTACGTTTGGAACTACCACATGCCACTACTGCTACCTAAACTACTCCACTACCCTTACAACCGAGACCAAGTACACGACTTCCAGCACAAGGTAATTACTACCATCCTCTGCAAAAGCATCCAGTACTACGGATTCACACTACTCACCATGACAAACCTCACACAACACCACAAAGCACTACTACACCGCTTTCTACGGGAGTACGACCAACACATGTCGTGCCCCGAGATAGATGATGAGCGACTACGGGGAGCTCCAAACTACATGACAACCTTTTTCACCACCAACTACTACGCGACCTTGGACAGTCGACTACAGATGGTCCAAGCCTACCGCACCCAGAAATGGGGACTACATTTGCCTCACTACTTCCGTCCAGCGCCCTACATCGAGCTGGAACCTGAACAGCGTGAACTACTGAGCGCAGGTCACTACTTTTGTCAATACAGTAGAATTGATGAACAACAATGGTTTTCATCACTACTGTCAATCCATGTTTTGCACTTCAGTTGAAAAGGTACTACAAAGACCTTTTAACTGAGGGGCCGTGTCAAACTACATGCTTCACTTTGCACTTGTGTTGCATGTATGTTCACTACCGCAGGCCTTGAGCTTACTACTCCGCATGAGTCAAAAGGTTGGCAGCTGCAGGCTACATCGGTTGACTGTTTGTTTGAACATTACAGCACTTGCACTGGTAAGCAAAGTAACAACCGGTTTTAACGAAAAAGAGAGAGAGAGAGCGCGAGAGACACAGCGTCAGAGAGAGGGAGAGAGAGACTTGCGCGCAACGACAACTGTAGTCATACAGAGAGACACAGAGACGCACAGAGAGACACACAGAGAAAGAGAGAGAGAGGGAGAGAGAGAGAGAGAGCGAGAGCGATACAGAGAGAGAGGTAGAGACACACACACAAGGAGATACAGAGAGAGAGAGAGGGAGAAAGAGAGAGAGAGAGAGAGAGCGAGAGAGAGACACACAGAGACACAGAGACACAGAGAGACAGATAGAGACAGAGAGAGAGAGAGAGAGACAGAGAGGGACAGAGAAAGAGAAAGACACGCACAGACACACAGAGAGACAGAGAGAAAAAGAGAGAGAGAGAGAGAGAGTGACGAGAGCGAGAGATACAGCGTCAGAGAGAGGGAGAGAGACACGTGCACAGAGACAACTGTTGCCAATCAGAGAGACACAGAGACACACAGAGACACGGCTTTCCTCTGCAGCGCATCTCCACTGCAACGCCGCTTGAACATACAGGTCAAGGCAACATGTGCACACATGTAGTCGATTGTTGCATGGTAGCGGAGCAGTGATTGCTGATACACGGTCCTTGCGCGACCTAGAGCAATGAGTAGCACGGCGTGGCGCAAGTGTCTACGGCGCAAGTATCAGTCACACAAGCGCTGATACAAACACGAAGCGCGGCGCGCGCGAGGCATTGAGGAGTGAAACGCAAGATGACTTGCAAGACCAGGCCTACCAAAGGTGCGCTCAGGAGCTGAGACAGCAACACACACTGGAACCACCAAGCAACAAGAAGAGAGGCGATCTGGAAGATTCAGTTCTTCTTGGCATGATTCGGTACAATCCGGCCTCTGCATACATGAAGCCAATGAATCACAAGTCCACACGTGCAGCAGGCCTGCATAGCGGCTGGAAATACCCGCGTCCTTACAGGAGGTTCGTCGCACTTAACAAGAGTAGGGGCCTGCAGCTGAAAACAAGATCGCGCAGAAACGTGACTTCTGGATTTTCTTGACAAGTTTGTTGAAGCCAAAGACCATGCCAGAAAGAAGAAAGCTCCAAAAGTTGTGATTGTTGGAAGGAGAAAAGGGTTGCAAAGATGATTCGGGACAGCATCACGCACGAGTTCGACGGATGCCGTTATGGTCTCTCGCACAGGTACAAAAAGAACCCTTTACTAATGCAATGCTGAGTCGCGGAATTTTGACTTGGCAGAACCCTTTCGAAGCGGTGTTGTGGTAACCATTCGCGTGGGCCATGTGCCGGAAGAGAAACCAGGGAAACCCAGCTGTACACTTGAAGAATGTGAGTACCATACTGAGATGTCTCAGTGCTCGCGCGAAGGGTCTGCTTCCTAGCAAACCGCGTTGGGTCACTTGGTGCAGCTGACGTCAAGCGCCTTCTACCTGCGTTGACTCAGAGAAACATGTGAGCCGAGAAATCTTCGAGCTGAAGCAAAGCACCCATCAAGCCTGCGACAGAAAGAACGAGCAGGTGCGTCCTCCCGCCTGTGCCCGCACGCGCATCCACCCGCCCACGATGCACGCGTAGCGCGTGCTTGCCCCGCCGCGCAGCGCGCGCCCCCCAGCGCGCTTGTGCTTCCTGATGTAGATAGATACACGGAAAGGTAAATACGTCGGACAGCGGGTGAGATTCGATAAGGTTTTTGGCCGACAAAAATACAAGCCAAGATCCGAAAGACTGCCACGATTTGATAGAGGATGTAGATGGACAGATGTATCAGGTAGACACACCGATCAATCGAGCCAATCTGACCAATCGAGACCAACAGCACCAATCGAACCGATCGAACCAATTGGGCCAATCGGACCACCTCTCAGGAGTACCAGTCTTCGCTCATCCAGCAGGTTGGCATTTCTTTCGGGCGGGTTTGCGAATGTGCATGGGACAGGTTAAAGATGACGTGCATCGTTTACAAGAGAAGTTCAAGGAAACGTTTGAGGGTACTCAGGCGGCTGCTCACGCATGAGCCCGCAGCATCAATTTTGGTATGGTCAGGCCTGCAAGTTGACGTCGATCAGAGGCATTCCCCCTACAGCTGGGCTCATCATTTGGGCAAGGCACGGGACGCTGGTAGACGCGCACTTTCTGCACGTTGGCGAACAAATTGGCTAGGCAATTGGAACGCCGCCTCGCTATCTATATGGGACGAGTGGAGGCCTCTCTGATTGCAAACTGGCGCACAGGTTGGAAGGTTTGGAATGAGCCGATGCTTGCTCGAGGATGTCTTGGGCAAAGGGTGGGAGAACCACGTGGAGGGAAAGGCGCTGAAGCAAGAGGGCGACGCATTTGCCAAGAAGAGACTTGGAACATCTTGGAACATCTGGGATTTTAGGGACGTTAGGGACGTCCTGGCTTTGTGCGACTATGCAGCGTGCACGGCTAGCTGAGGATGCGGACCAACCATATTTTTGACGAGTGGCTGTCTGAAACCAAGGCTCTGTGCTGGCCAACTCATTGCTTTTGATTTGTGTGCAGAGAGGACTCCAAAAAATTTGACGTGAGCATGAGAATCTTCGACATTCAGCAGGGATACCAGTGTGGGCCCTACACACATGACCGGTTCATGCGGACAGATCCCATGGCGTTGCCAAGCCTGCAATGCCAACCTTTGTTGGTGAGGACATATTTGCTGCTCGTGAACTTTGATGAGCAAATTATCACTCTCTTCAAGGAGGCCAAGCAATAGCAAAGCAGGCGGCTAGATTGATAGCAAGAGTCCTCTTCGTGCCAGGTGCGAAATCTGCAGGCTCTCAATGACTGCCGAGTGCCATATGCGGTGAAGGTGGGGTTGGGGCACGTGCAGACAAGGCATGAGCGCAAGCGCGTGTCAGGTCAGCTCTGATGAAGCCAAGCAGAACTATCCCTTTGCCATGACGCTGCAGGAGGCGGGATTGTGGACGCCAGATGAGACCACATGGTTCTGGCCAAGGCAGCACGTACCTACATGCAGACCTGCGCCCAAATTACTCCCCCACTGGCACCGCTGATGGCCTCTTATCAGCAGGGCGTGCAGGACTTCAGTGCACAGCACTCCATTTCAGGGCTTTGGCTTGAGAGTCTTTGTGGCACAAGGCCTTGGCTTTATCAGTTGCACATTCGAGTATTCGATGTCAAAACGTAGGACTTGATCGGTGAAGGCCTTCTTCTGAAGTGGGACGACTCAAAGATCCTTGGCTCGGGTTTCGGGGTTGGAGTTAGCTAGACACCCGGATGTCGTTCATGTTCGAAGGATCGAAAGCTACACTCAGAAGCTTTCAGAGAGTGTGTTCCAGTTCCAGCAAAAGTGCCTCGGTAGACGAGTCAATGTCTCGAGCGGATGGCGTGGATGGCATGGATGGCCTGGCAAAGAGCACAATGCCAGGTTTACCCAGCTGGAGTCCATGGCGGAGCAAATGCACCGCGCCATCGAGAGCTTGGATGATGTCAACGTGAGGTCTGCAGCTAAGCTCTCGGGCTCTCGGGCTCTCGCCATGTCATAATGTTTTCCTATTTAAGTTATTTCATTGCCAAGAGCAGAGCGTTCATTTTGGCCTTCGCTGAGGCAAGACCCGAGTGCTCACGAAGCCCTGACGAGCAGATTCGAGAAGATGCAGAAGATGATCGATGACCGGAATTTAGAGCATGAGCATCTCTCCGCGTTTCAAAGATGCCATATCTCAATGTCACTTAGGTTTCACACATTCTGTCACATGGTTTCTTAGTTTATGAGATTGGATGGTTTGCTTCCAAACTTCAATCTGCATCTCTGCTACGTGGAGGACATGAACCTTGCCAGCTTCTCCAACATGCATTCTTGGGTGGAAGCTCTGAACAAGCAAATTGAAGAAAGGCTGGCGCTGCTGAACAAGCGTCTTGCACGAACACGAATGCATTTTGTTAGGCTGCTGAAGCTCCTGACCGCCATCACTTCGCAATGGCTCCAAGAATTCAAGAAGTGGCCGCAGAACGGCAACAATCTCATTCAGGCCCTGAGTGCAGTTTGAGCGATCTCAAAGCATAGTTTGCCAGGAGTCAGCAGTGAGTGCAGCTGTTCTGGAGTTGCACATGCAGCCTCTTGCATGCAAATGGCACCTGTGCGTATTTGTTTGAGCTTGCGTGCGCGCAGCGCATGTGTTTGCAAACAAGGACCTCGCAATCTGACATGTCAGGGGTGCGGCTGGTGCCTGGCTGAACATTGCGGGGGATTGCAGTCTCACGCAAGCAGTGCCGTCGCTTGAAAGGTCTTAGAACCTCAAAAGGAGTTCGCAATGACCCACTGGGTGCGACACTTTCATGACAGCCCAACCGACATGTTGGCGTTGCATGCATGCTGGCAGAAGTCACATGGCCAACCATATTTGTGAGGCGTGAAGGCGTGCAATCAATAAGTTGAGATGAAGCTGAGGGGATTTGTTACTGGGGGCAAGCATTCAAAGGGAATAGCATGCAAGGTCTGTTGAGTATGAAACATGTCAGGCCTGGGCATGGTGTGCAACCTGCCCCTTCTGCAAGCAGCGCGATTTGATGCGTTGAAGCCTGCCCGCCAGAATTGCAAACAGAGTCAGACAAAATAGAAGAGCAAAGAGAAAAGAAAAAGAACCAGAACAAAATACTAAGGAAAGAGTAAAGAAAAGCAAAGGACGAGTAAAGTACGAGTGGCACTTTTGTAAAGGAAGAGTAGAAGAGTAGGACAGTTCAAGAAAAGTAAGACACGAGTAAAGAAAGCAAAACGCAAAAGCAAGCAAAGCGCAAAGAAGCAGTAGAAGCAGATTCAAGAAAGAAAGAGACGAGTAAGTACGGGAAACGCAGTCAGGAAAGAGTAAAGAAAGAGCAAGAAAAGAAGAATAAGAAAGGGTCAAGAAAGAGTACGGAGACAGTAGAGAAAGAGGTAAGATAGACTCAAGAAGAAGCAACAAACAAACAGAATAAGAGAAGACATAACTAACAAGAAAATATTGTTGGAGAGACAAATACAGATTCAAGAAAGAACAAACAACGAGTAAACAAACGACAAATGAAACAGTAAGGAAAGAGTAAAGAAAGAGTAAGGAGAGCTCAAAGAACAAGTAAAGAGTAAAGGAAGAGTCAGGAAAGAGTAAAAGGCGCGAAAAAGAAAGACTAAGGAAGGAGTAAACACAGATTCAAGAACGAGTAAAGAAAGCGTAAAGAAAGAGACAGGAAAAAGTAAGGCAAGAGTAAAGAAACTGTAAACACTGATTTAAGAATGAGTAGACACCGAATAAAGCAAGATTAAAGCGAGTGCAAGGAAAGAACAAAGACAGACTAACAGCAGGTTCAAGAAAAACAAAACAAATAGTGCAAAAGAAGGTAAAGGAAGCGTAAGGAAAAAGAAAGAGTACAGCAAGAGCAAACACATATTGAAGAAAGAGTAGAACGCGAGTCAAGAAACCGTAAAGAAAGCGTATTGCAAGAGTATAGAAAGAGTAAAGACAAACTCAAGAAAGAGTAGAACATCGCGCAACCAAAGCAAAAAGGAAGAGCAAGGAAAGAGAAAAGACAGAGTAAGTACAGCTTCAATAATTAGTGAAAGCGAGTAAGGAAAAAGCAAAGAAAGCGTAAGGAAAGAGTGAAGAAAGAGTCAACACAGTTTCAACAAAGAGTAAGTCTCGAGTAAAGAAAGTGTAAGGAGCGAGTAAGGAAAGAGTAAAGACAGTTTGAAAGCAGATTCAAGCAAGAGTAGGGAAAGAGTAAACAAAGAGAAACAAATGAGAAGCAAAAGAGTAAAGCAAGAGTCAAACCGAATTGGGAGAATGTAAACAATGAGTAAAGAAAAGCTCAAGGAAAGAGTAAGAAAGCAAAAATGAGGAGCAAAGAAGCAGCAACAACAAACTCAAGAAACAGTACAGAACGAGTAAAGAAAGAGCCAAGAAGGACAGAGTAAAGAGTACAGGAAGAGTAATATAGATTGAAGAATGCGCAGAAGACGACTAGAGAAAGAGTACATAAGAAAGAAGGAACGAGTGAATGGCAGATTTAAACAAAAGACAAAAGCAACAAAAAAAGAGTAGCTGAAGAAAAAGCAAGAGTGAAGACACAATTACAGGGATAATAGCGAAATAGACACGACAGGGTAAACAAAAGGCAAGTAAAGAGAAAATGTATGATACACACAGAGATAATCATGAATGAAAAAACAGGGAAGAAGGAACTAAGAGCTAAGAACTAAAGAAAGAACGCAGGAGGAGTAAAGAAAGGAAAGAACGACTAAAGAACTTTTAAATAACGAGTAAATACATGACAAAAATAAGAGTAGTTAAGCCGCAAAGAAGGCATAAAGAAAGCAAAGAAGAAGTGGAAGAAAACAAGAAAGCAATAATGAATAAGGAAAAAACACATTTACGAGAGGGAGTGACCAAAGAGTAATGACAGAGTGAAGAAATAGGAAAGAAGGCGTCTTAAGAAACAGTTAAGATGTAACCAAAGAACCGAGACAGAGTAAAGACAGAGTAAAGCAATCAGGAGGAAAGAGTGAAGGAAAGGGTGAAACAGAGTAAAGAAAAGGTAAAGCAGAATGCAACAAGGGTTGAGAAAGAATAAAGATGGAACAACAGATCCAAGAAAGAGTATACAACGAGTCAAGAAAGAGCGAAGCAAGAGTAAATAAAGAGTACAAACAAGGCTAAGAAAGAATAAAGAAGCAGAAACCAATAGTAAAGAACGACTAAAGACAGAGGAAGGAACTCGTGAGCAAAGAGTAAAGAAAGAGTAACAACAGATTCAAGAAAGAGCAAGAAGGAGTAAAGACTGAGTAAAGAAAAAATACAACAAGGGTTAGGAAAGAGTACCAAGCGAGTAAATACCGAGTATACAGAAAAGTACAAATATGGCTGCAACGAATGAAGAAGGAGACACCGTAACCAAAGAGTAAAGAAAGAGAAAAGACACAGAAAGGCCATCACGAAGAAAGAGCACAGATTGATAGCATATCCAAGAACGATGAACAACAAGTCCAAGAAAGAGCAAGCAACGAGTAAAGATAAAATAGCAAAAGCTTCAATAAACAGTAAGCAAGGAGTACAGAAGACAAAGAAGGAGTAAAGAAAAAGTAACAACAGATTCAAGCAAGAGTAAACAACGAGTAAAGAAGGAGTCAACAACGAGATTCGAAGGAGGAAGTAAGAGTAAATATAGAGTAAATATAAATTCGAGAAAGAGTGTCAAGGACGAGTAAAGAAAGATTACACAACGAGTAAACAACGAGGAATTAAAGAGTCAACAACAAGAAGCACCAGATTCAAGAAGGAGCAAACAACTGAAAAAGGAAAGATAAAGGAAGGAAAGAGGAAGGAAAGAGTAACAACAGGTTCAAGCAAGAGTACGTGTAGGCAACGAGTAAAGAATGAGTAAACTCTGAAAAGAAATGGTGAACAACGATACAAGAAGGGGGAAAGAGGAAGGCAGAGCAGAAACAGACTCGAGAAAGAGTGAGCCACGAGTAAAGAAAGAGTAAACAACGAGTAAAAAAAAGGACAGACAGACCAAAGAAAGAGTAACAACAGATTCAGAACAAGTAAGCGTAAGCAAAGAGAAAAGAAAGAGTAGACAACGAGTATTCAGAGGAAAGCAGGAGTAGCAGCAAAGAAAGAGTAACAACGAGTATAGACAGAGGAAAGAAAGAGTAAAGACAGAGTACCATCAGATTCAGAAAGAGAAAACAACGAATAAAGA
>CAUJNA010000051.1:260000-265000 GCA_963377175.1 Effrenium voratum | reverse complement strand
CGAGGCTGAGCCTGGCGTTTCGCCAGAAACTTGTTTGCTAGTGTCCGCAGAGGTGGAACGGGAAATCCATTTGCGCCTGACAAGTTCACCAACGCGCGCACATCTTGCTGTGCTTGTCGTTTGGGAAAGCTGTGCCTGGATGCAAGGCTCATGCGGGGTTGAGCCGGTGAAATTTTATGAGCCCATGTGCCAGCGCCATTGACTGGGCGAAATGCAAAAGTATCACTCGGGAGCAGAAACCGAACCGTGCGCATGTTTGTGTCTATGGCACAGCCTAAAAACTCGGCACATTCTCCAGCTGCACTGGGGGAATGTAATAGTCCAAATGACAGAGTTGTCGGAAAATTGCAGATCTACACAAAGCTTTTCAAGCCAAAAATAGTCGATTATCTACGTAGCGCAGGATCAACAGGTCCCCTTTGCGCTGCCGCAGAAAAACTGCACTCTGCTCGACCCACTCTTGCTCAGTCCGTGAAATCGTGAGACTTGCCAGGATGGGTGAAACCTGTTTCCTATGGCGGATCCGCGGACTTGTTGCACCGCCTTGCCCATTTGCAGAAAAATGGACTCTTTCATGCTGACGTCAAACAGTCGAACTGTCATAGGCTTCCGCGCGGCCTTGCGAACTCTGCATCGAAAAATGCGGAGTTTGACGTTCTTTTCTTTCAGAAAGACAGAAAACACAGTATTGGCATCAGAGCGGTGCTTGTTGGAATATGTGTCCACAGCCCATCTTACAGCGGAAAGAATGCGCCCCACAGGGATCGAAGTGAAGAACCCCGTTAAGTCATGGTTCCAGAAGCATAAATCAGCATCGTCCGCGAGTCCTGAAAAATCTCCGGCATGGTGCAAAGGCCAAAGGATTGTGGCACGACTTCTCGCATGATTTCTGTAAGTACCATTGCCAGCGCTTTGAACAGTCGTTCGAATATGAAACCACAATATGAAATAATTGGTCTTGCTCCGAGAAGCTACTTCTTCTGTTTCAAAAGAATATATGATGATGGCGGGCGAGCCGCCAGCCGGATTCCCCATCTGTACGGCCGCAGCCAGGACTCCGATAAAACTCTCTGTCTCCAAACGTCTGAAGAAGAACTCGGTGATACAGCCACGGGCAAAAAATGTGACAGTGTGAAACAGCATGGTCTCTTCCATGGAACACCATGCCTGGCGCAGCGGACTTGATGTATTTAACATTTGCCATGCTCCATGGTACCTTGGCGTGCTTCAGATGTTGCCCCCATTCCGTCAAGAGGAGCTCTCTCCACTGCTCAAATTCGAAAAGCGCAAGGTGGTGATGCTGGCACCACTCTGACACTTGGCGCCAGCTTTGCTCGCAATAATCTTGCCAGGGTCCACTGTGTGCAAGAAGTTCCCGAAGCCGGTGAGACACTGAAAGGAAGGACGCCGGCGAAGCCACGTGCCGGTGGCCATCAACTTCTGTAGTGCTCAAATTTGGGTGACGACAGCGCTTGCCGACAAAGACACGGGGGCGGCTGTTCCCAATTCCAGCTTGACATCTTGTCAAAATGGTAGTACAGCATCTGTTGCAGCGATGCATGCTTTGCAGCCACCACTTTGCACTTGGGTAAATGAAAAGGAATTAACCAAGGCTTTGACTTCACAATCAAGTCTTTCAACAAGCCATGCACGTTCGGTAGAAGCTCCAGGTGGGCCAGTGCTGGCTGTGACAGCACTTTCAGATTGGGTGGCTTCGCGCCTCCTTTGAAATTGATGACCTTGGCTAGTGAAGCCCGGACGCGCGATCTGGGCGGCTCGTCCATATTGGCGGCCAACCTGTACAAACAGTAACAGTGCTCCAAAGAAAACTGCAGACTTCGCAGTTGTTTAGACATGTCAAAGGCTCTGGAGTCACAATGGGACAGCGTGTTCAAAATTGCCCACATGTGACTTTGCTGTGACAAACTTGGGTCATAGAAACCCAGTACTTTGCGGGCGTACAAGCGTTTGCGCAAACGATGCGCCAGCCGTGTGCCATGGGTCATGTATCCCTGAAGCACTGCCGAACTGACAGCTGCTTCTGGTTTGGTGACGCCCAGTTTCAAAATGAACGGAAAGTTCAACCGGGGCCGACCTCTGAATGAGAACACTTTCAAGCGTCCTACATGTGCGCTTGTCTCCTGACGAAGTGACTGGAACAATGATGTAGTCATGAAAAGCATTGCGGCTCAGCATCCAATGTAAAGCGAGCTCGCAAGACGTGTTTTGGTTCTGCGAAAGTTGGCGGAATTTCTGCGCCCTCGCATCTTGGCGACTGTGGAGCCCACATAAAGCTCTTTCCTCCGGAAAATTTGGCTTGGCGAAACCATCGCCTTGTTGCCAGCATGAAAATCTACCGCAACTAACGTGCGCACGGTGTACGAACTCTGCGTGGCATGAGCGATCTTCGTCACCCTGTTGGTCTGTGTCAGCAAACTCAGCGAGTCGCTTCCAACCATGTCTTTGTAACCGCGTGCGCTTGATGAGCCTTGGACAACACACCGCACAAGCAGCGCAACACACACGCAAAAAAACACGAACAGACCAAACAGAAGGCTCATCAGTCAATTGCTACTTGGAGCAATGTGGAAGCAAGAAAACCAAACGCAGCTAGAACTTCCGTTCTGACGCACTCTCCAGCATCGAGTCACTCGCACAACGCCCACGCTGCCAATATTATCTTGAGCAGGTCGGGATTCTTGGCGCGGCTGGCGTAGGCTACTGGCAATCCGAATTTGGCTTGCGTGTCCGGCAAGGTGGAAACAACAGCATTGTCCAAATCCTTGAGGGACTGATTGACCGTCTTCAAAGATTTCGTCAATTCAGCCCTAGCAGTTTTGGAAAGCTTCAGCTTGGAAATCCAAGTGTTGATCGTAGCACTTGAGGCGCCACCAGGAGAGCTTTCTTCCAAAACTAGAGTTGGATTTATGGCCTTTCCGACAGTGATGTGGCTTTGCTATCTCCGACTGGAAGGGGTGTGCCGTTTTCGGAGGCTTTTGCCCGCTTGGCGGGCGGTAACTCTTCGTCGGATTTTCTCTTGCCAGATCCGGACGCTTGGCCGGCTTTTGCTTCAGCCAGCTCCTTCTCCAAGCGGCGAATGGTGTCTTGGGCGCTGGCAGCCTCGCTTTGCTGGTACTGCCGGAGATCAGAAAGCATATGACAAGCCAGCTTTTCCATGCGCCAACTCTTGGCCTTATTTTCATCAAGGTCCGAGGGGGGCTTTGCCCTTCTGAGTCACAGAACGCAAGAGCAACTTGGTCCAAATCCATGTTGGCTTTGCGGACTTGGGGCTGGATCATGGCGAGAAAACTGCCTCTTTTATGCTTCTTGCAAACAGCAGAGACACATAACGGCCATTGGAAAGTGCTCGGATGTGGGGGTTCATCCACCCATCCCAGGAGAGCATGTGGAGCGGAATGCGCGTGGGGTCTCGCCCTGCCAACTGGTGTTTTACTGCCCAGTTTGAAGGGGCAACTCTCTTCAAAAACTTAAAGCCGTTCACTTCTGTTGTGACTTTTTGGGACAACGACGCGGGCTCCAAGATCCACTTGCTGGCCAACCCGGGGCAGGACGTGGCCCCCATCGGCGCGGCCAGGCAGGAGGACAGCCTCCTGGAGTCGCAGATGCAGCTGGGCAGCCTGCAGTACCCTTCCTCTCCGTCCTCGCGGGCACCTACGACGACACGGTGCGCAACATCGACATCGGCCGCGTGGGCTACCTGCGCCACAGCTTCATTGCCGGCTTTCCCATCGAGCGCGTGTACGATCGAAGTGGTCGGTGTCAGGTGAAAAAGAAGCGGAAGGCCAGATACAATGGTATTAACTGCTCGGGCTTGGTCGTGTGTTTTGGAGGCGTGGTTGGCGGGTCACGCTGGCGGCGTTGGGTCCATGAGTCCTGCCATCCTTGCCACGTCTGCCAGTCGGTATTAGACCACCACGACATTTTTTGACTGCGAGCCAAAAACTTCACAGCGAAAAGACACTCTGAAGACGAGAATGGTCTTGCGCACTCTGGCCAAGATCAATTCTACTGGAGCAGACTCAGACAAGTGACTGACAAGCTAGTCACTTCCCAGCAAACTCCGTGCACAACATTGAGCGGCAGAGGGTATGACTCAGCATTTACCAGCTGAGTAGTTCAGAGCCTCAGCCATTCTTAAGGCGGCTTCCTCCCCACCACTTCAAATTGGGCAGCCTTTGCCCCAGCTTATCCCTGACACAACAAGATTGGCCTCGTTTTTGGCGGCCTGCTGGGTGTTGCGCGGGATCCGGCCAAAGCACTGCGACCAGTCGAAG
This sequence comes from Effrenium voratum, assembly GCA_963377175.1. Taxonomy (NCBI): domain Eukaryota; class Dinophyceae; order Suessiales; family Symbiodiniaceae; genus Effrenium; species Effrenium voratum. Next base: position 260,705 of record CAUJNA010000051.1, on the reverse strand, counting down.
TGAGCGCGGCTTGGCAGAACGCGGCCTCTGTCCAAGATGCCTTTCAGGCCTCCTGGTGTTGTTGCGTGCGCGAACATACAGTGGGCACACTCTCAAGAGGGCAATGGCACTGGAATTGCTCCGGCTCTCTGGTGCAGCGCTGGAAGCTTCAGCATTTGGAAACGGAAAACGTTGTTGGGTTCTGGCTGCGAAACGCCGCGCCCCTCTGATGGGTCTGTCTCAAAGAACCAAACAGGGCCGCAGTCCTTCACGGACATCTTCGACCTGACAAGTGTGCGTGCTTTGTTCAGAAGAAAACTATATGAGGTGACATGTTGGTGGTTCATATTGTTACGCTGAACAGTTGGGAAAACGCTAAAAGGAGCACCTGTTTGGGTAACCCTTGGAGTGTTTGAAAGACTTTGCGGCTGTGGCACATGCCAAACACCCGGCGGGGGATCCACAAACTGGGACGCTGTTGTGGATGGCTCCGTCTCTTGTATGGTCAGATTCGAAACTGGGCAAGGGCTCTGATTCACCCATGCGATCACAGCGTTTAGCAGGCTCGAGTGGATATGTTCCAGTAGCACTTTGGCACTTGTCGACTGAGCCAATGTTGCTTAGGTAGCGCAACACCATCGAACCATTGAGCCCGTATCTTGTTCAGTGGGAAGCACGGATGCGACATCAAGGTTGCGAGATCAAGGTTGTGGAATCCAGGCTGCG